>JAOEHV020118380.1:0-14936 GCA_025447995.2 Isaurus tuberculatus | reverse complement strand
AAGAAAAATTTCCCATACAAAGTCTTATAATCAGTCGCTTCAAAACTCTTACACACATTTAGCTTGGGCTGCCTGTGCTTGACCCTGGCTTTCCGGCCTTATTCACGATATTGGAAGCGCGCAAAGAACTTCGGGAAAATTTGGTATCTACCCTGGGTGGTCCCCTGGGTGCGCGCCAGCTTTGATCAGCTTTGACCATTTACTGTCATGTTTTGGATCGAAGCAATGGAAGAAGACTGTGGACACACTTCGGGCTTATTTTATTTTTCCCTTGCTTCTTCACGTTTCTAAATAAAGAGTAAAGGAAAACTTAATATTCAGTTAATAGCGCCAAAGCCCCCACTGCCAAAAACAATTTTTTTCCTCTCAAAGAAAGCAAGGAATCGGTGTGTACGACAGAGTTTGCGCTGAAACGAGATTCAGTTTCCACGCTTCAATTTCATTGTTGCTTCATAGGAGGCCCAAACTTAAGTTCGCCTGTTTCACCCAAGCACATGTCTTGAAGTCAGAAATTGTTTGTTATGATTTCGCCAAGGAAGTGGCAATAAATGAATAGAAGCAATTAGAGAATACTTAATTACTATTGTATTTGGCTTTAATTTTACTTCCTTCATGTATTTTAGTGAGTTTCTCAAACGCCAACGTCAACATGGTGATCGGGAGGGGGGGGGGTACTCACTCTAAGTTAGGGTAGAGGGTGCTGCCCGAGCTCTAAAACCCTGACCCTGCTTATGATATTACGTTATAAATTTCTATACCCTTTTTATGATATTTAGTATAAAATCACAACCTGCTTATGATATATATGCGTTATTGAACAAGCGTGATATCAAGATGGCTGGACATTGGCCAAGTTCTTTTTTTTTGTGTTCTTATGGACCGAGACGAAGTCGAGGTCCATGAAAAAGCAAAAAAAGAACGAGGCAAATATCCAGCTATATTGACCGAACAAGCTTGTTCAATAAAGGATTTATTATATGGCCAAAGAATTTCACTTTACTACTGAAAATCCCGAGCGGGCAAGATGGGCCTGTCTTGCCCGCTCGTGTAACCAATTAGAACACAGAATTCGCTTCATCTTGCCCGCTCAGCGAGCCTGCCATATAATAAAGATAAGTAATTGTTTAATTCGCAAACATGCTTGACTAAGAGTCTTCAATAAGTAGTGTACACGAAAACCTGTCCATCAAGAACCTAACTCCTTGCAGTTTCATAAAGCGCTATCATACAATCACTTACACTGGATCTACTATTTATAAGGCTAAGAACAAAACAAAACAAATTGTCTGGCTATGCTTATGGGACAATTTGATGTCCTATTCCACGAAGCGATGGACAGGGAAAGAAACAAACTTCTTGTATAACTTTAGAAACGAGTGATTAATAGGCGCACAAGCTGACAATGAAATGTTAGACTTTATTGGCAAGCTTAAATCAATTGATAATGGTATATTTGAGAACTAAAAAATGTGTGAAATATTTCACTGGATATAGTCACCGCAAGGCGCCACCATGGTTGGCGCCGAGTGTAAAATATTGAAAATTACATTCCCCAAAATGGTTAAAAGCGCCTTTTTCACAGTTTTGTTCAGGCATCTTGACCTTCAAAACAACCCATATTTTGCCGTACTCGTCCGCCAAATGACTGATGGCGTCATGTTAAATGTCACGAAACTCTTACACGTGAAAAAAATTTTGGCGGCAACATAAAGTCAAGTCGCGGCAACATAAAGTCAAGTCGCGGCAACATAAACTAAAGTCGCGGCAACATAAAGTCAAGTCGCGGAAACATAAACTAAAGTCGCGGCAACATATATTCAAGTTGCGGCAACATAAACTAAAGTCGCAGCAACATAAACTAAAGTCGCGGTTAGTCGCGGAACTAGTAGCGTGGAGGCGAGGCTAGTTAGTCCTCTGATTCTTTGTTCTGACTACGCGTCCTTTCAGAAAATATTTGATTTTTTTTGGAAAATGCGTGAAAATGACCTATAAATGTTTAGGTGTGCGTGATGCGTGGTTTAAAAAAATGCGTGAAAAACACGCAAAATGCGTGAAGGTTGGAAGGTTTGCATTCATGCCCAAAATTATTCAACATGCTGAATAATCGATGCAAATGACACGAGTGACCAAATGCGCTCAAAACACACGGCACACTGGAGGAAGTTGCTTACACCAACTTTCACGAGTGATCATTAGCTCAGCTGATAGCTCTTGTGTGTGCCGGGCTTTACGGCGTTTGTTAAACAAAATCACAATTTTACCTTTTCTACCATAATAATATACATGAAAAAAATTCTCGATGCTGATTGGCTAAGAGCAGTGCTGTACGACAATCAAAAAGTCGGGATGTTCCCCCTGTGTATATGTTGGTTCGTACTGGTATGGTTGAACCTCTCCGCTTTTTTATTGCCTTGCAATCACATTTTAAAAGCTCTGAATATCGTAGTCTACGTCATATACAACCCCTGACATCAAATATTGAGCCGCCAATCAAATCTTGTTGATTTGTGACAAAACCGTAATTTTCTTAATTGCTCGGCTAACACCTTAAAAAAAACTTCATATAGTTGTTCTACTATGCCTAAATATTTAAACGATAAAAAGTCAATCTTAGCGTTCAGTTCTCCTTTAATAAAACATTTTTTCCACTCAAGCTCGTTGGATAGGATTGAAGATGTGTTTTTCAATAAATAACCGGCGCTTCGCGTTTCGTCGGCTTTTCACTATATTTCCAATGTCAGGGACCGCGGAGCAGTGTTAGCTGGAGGAATCTGTGGAAATTTATTTCAGTTGCCGCTACTTTGAACCTTTAAAAAAACTAATAAACGAAGATATTTTATACCGTGACTCGTTTGAAAAATACATAATATGACTACACGAAACTTTTATCTTTTTCTTGCATATTTACTTGTTGATCTATCATAATTCAATTAGATTGACAAGATGGTAAAGTAAACTCCAATCAGTCTTGCGATCGTGTCAGCTCTCCTCTCGGTCCATCGTTGATACATCAATATGTTATCAGTATCAGAATGAATTTCAGTGCTCGGTGAAAAGCTCCATGCCAGTTATTTTGAGTGCTTTCTGTGTTGTGAGATATAGAGATATGAAGAGACGAAACGTCTACAGTGTTGGTCACCCAGGTTTTATAATCCGTCGATCATAACGAATCAAGAGGCACACATGATTTACGGAAATATGGATGGAACTACAGTGCAGTGAAGCCAAAGACGAGAAAACAGGGAAAAATAAGACTGTTTCATCCATTCATTGTTGTGTTAAAAAACTGACAAAATGTAGATACAAATGAGGTAATACTTTTTGGTGAGTTTTAAAATTAGAGACATTTCCAGCGACTGTAAACTTCAAAATTTTTCGGGGAGCATGACACCGGACCCCCCTAAAGAAACTCGCGCCTTCGGCGCTCGTTGGCTCGGCCGCGCCAATGCAAAGATATGCTGCGCGCGCGGCCCCTGATATGCGTTCATGGCACGGCACCTTTATAATTAAGCCATGAAGGTTTAGTTGAACTTATTCCTGAAATGGCATTAGTCGAGGTTATTTTCAGCTCTACAAAGAACAAATACAACTAAAATGATCTTTCCTTTTGTAACAATAAACAGCAGATTTTCTTGCCAGTAAATATCCTAAATATTATTATTTTTTTCCAATACGGCCACCCTTCTAAGAAAGGATTATTGGCCGCGTATATAAATCAAATCAACATTCACCCAAGCACGGATAGCCATGGCTAGCTACTTCAAGATTTTCTTGTATTTAAAAAGTCAGCAATTACAGTTTTCCCCCATATCCGCGGTACCGGTGTAACAGCCCCTTTAACGAGATTCTCCGCGCGGATTTGGTCTCCCACCAGAACAGTTATATATAATTTCGACTGCTTTTTTGGTAGAATGTTGAGCAAATGTGCTTTGCTTTAGATCAACAAGAATTTTCGTGTAAAAAAATTTGTAAACCTTTGTGTCCTAATTTACCAGATAGGTGACGTCGCCGAATCGGTGTAACAGAAAAAAATTCAGCAAAACACCGTTAGAATAAAATTTTCTTTCGTTACATGTAAACGTGCCACAACTGTACTAAAATTTCAGCTTATAATGGGCTGACTCACAAGTGCGGCATGATCGAAAACAATGAAAAACAAAATTAGCTGCCTTGTGTAACACCACTGATGTGGGAGAAATATAAGTAGCTTTTCAATAATCATACATTAAAAGAACCCAAACTATAAGGCCTACTTCACGAGTGCAGCAAATATGAAAACATTACCAAACCAAAATTAAAGATCCATTTGTAAAATCATCGAGCTTGTGCCATTCAAGAGAAAAATCACACGATATTTGTTTCTTGTCGAGCTAATAGTGACTCACGTGCGCGGGAAGTTTGAAAACAGTAAAATTACTAAAAAGCAAAATTAGAAAACTTTAACTAATGGTGTTACTGTAATGGCTGTAATGTAAACTCACACAATATGGTTTTTGTTGTTTATCAAATTATAACTGACTACCTTATTATAGGAAATTAACGCTCCATGAAATTAAGGTATTGGAAATTAACGCGACTTATAGTTATTAAAAGTAACGCGAATTTAACGGAAAACGACTTTCGAATAAAGAAAATTAACGCAAAAGAGGAGGTAGAGTTTCGCAATGAAGGAAATTAACGAGATTAAAGACACAGTTGGATCAATGCGATTAGTCTGGCGATTTTGAAAGAAAAAACAGAGGAAGTCTGATATTCTGTCGAGAAAGACTATGTTGACGATTTGAAATCTATCTTTCCCGAAATCAAAGGAGAAAATATTGAGATCACTTCTTACAGCGAAAACAACGAAGATGAACTCGAAATATTGTAAACCTTCGCGTTAGCTTTTTTGAAAGATGAAAAATAAAGGGTAAATGGAAAGAAAGGAAGCTTGTAGTTAATGTTTTTTAAGTGTCAATAAGGTCTGGACAAGTTCCAAAAATGGGATTAAAATACTGGAAAGTAAGAGCGCGGAAATTAAAGCTCAACAAAATTTTAATTTCCTATAATATATTTCACACAGGCGGCAAGAATACAAATACCGTAAACGCTCTAATAAGCCCCCGGGGGGGGGCTGATTTTCATCCCTGAGGTAACTGATACTATCACTTTGTTTGTTTTAGTTGAAGCTATTAAAGTTGAGAAATTCAGTGTTGTGAGAATATTGAGTTGTTAATTTATTAAAATGTTTAAAAAAATTATTTTAATAGAACGATTCTTCTTTTTAACGAGAATCCTTTTTTAAAATTACGAGTCAAAACTTATGTTGATGAAGTTATATCGCTTTGTAACGTGTTTGTCCTATTGCCTTGTTTTACTTCATTCATTTTTGTTTTCGCATTTCCCGCACTTGATGTTTTCATACGTCTACATTAATATCTGTATTGAGAAAGCTCATAGTATATAAACCCATTGACATTGGTTTCTTTATGAGCTTCCTCGCCATGTGCAGCCTTAACTTTAGTTATCATTGTAAAAATTTTTTTTTCTTGTATTTGGCTTATAAGAAGCAGACTTGGCGTCCTTTTGCAAAACCATAGGTGTTAAAGGACTCAAAACAATAGGGAACTTGCACATGATAATGATTTCGTTGTTTATCAAGTTACAGTCGAGTGCTTCACGTGTGCGGCAACTGATTAGAAATAGAAGCAGCAAATCTAGTTGTGGATGCTTTGACGAAGGGCTAACGCTCAGAACATTATTTTTTCAACTTTTATTTCATTTCATTAAGCATTTTGTAAAACCATAGATGTTAAGGCACTCCAGAAGAAACTTTCAAATGATAAATGATTTCGTTGTTTATCAACATAACTTCCTCACGCGAGCGGCAAGATTAAAAATAGAAAGATTGGCAAATATTGTCGTTAAAAAATTAATTCGAAAAATGATATTTACAGCTTTGGAAGCACAATTTTTAATGAAATCTGATGGTGTTTTTATTTCTTTATCCACTAAGCACTGAATTTTAGTATCATACCTTGCAACCCAAGATGTTTTGTTGTTTTCTGTTTTTTTTTTTTGCCGTAGAAGACCCATATTTTTGGGAAACGTCGCACATGATTATTCCCAAGCAAATCAAAATTCGCACAGCACGCGACTTTGTCATGAAGAAATAAAAGCCGATTTAATTGGCTGGCTCCACTTGCAGGATACTGCACTTTATTTTCCTTTGAACTCTTAGACAGTGTTAAGTTATTGTTGCGAAAATTATTTATTTGGGATAAAATTATTAAATTTAACATATTTATGTGATTTGCGTGAAAATAGCTAAATGTGAGCGCGAGCGCGCGCGTGATTTTCCTTGCTTAGGGGGGAGTTGACAGGTACGAGTTTCATTAGTAATTTATGGGTTGGGGTCGTGAAAGTGTTTTGGTTGTGTCAACGTTGAACCTCTAGCTCAGCGTTGATTTCGAGATGGGCTGGTTTATTCTTCAGCTCTTTCTTTATTTTATAGCGGTTGCAAGTACGTTACTTGTCATCTTTACAATTCTCATTCTTTCCTCTGACAGCGATTTAACTCTAAACTTGTACGATAAGTTTGGTGCACAGCCTTCGACTGAGCTTCAAGAAAAAGTTGTTTGGCTGACTGGTGCCTCTAGTGGAATTGGCGAACAATTAGCTTACAGTTTAGCTCGATGTGGCTGCAAAGTTGTTTTATCATCAAGAAGAAAAGACCAGCTAGAGAAAGTCAAACAGAAATGTGTCGGTAAGATTTGATAACTTTGAACACTGTTGACTGTTTAACGAATTGAGTTCAAATTTTTTTTAAACAAAATGTTTTTATATAATGACATTATTATATCGATACCTGCCCGAGGGCTTTTTCTTTTTTTCATTAACACAGTCCAAATTGTATTCCATTATCTATATTGGTCGTCGATTTTTTATAGCGCCATCCCAACAGCAAATAATATTAGCCATCCGGGCGATGGTTGTTCGATTGCGAAAAAAGTTTTTCGTATATCGTTTAATGGTTATGTTATGTTATCATTTGACAACAAAGCGTTCAAAAATGTGCATCCATGTAAAAACATTTGCTTATCGTTTGCATATTTAACATTTTGTTTTTGTTGTGTGACTTTAGTACCAAGGTCAGCACTTTAATGGTTTATAGTCTATAGATCGAACTACACTGCACTGTCAAAGGCGGAATGTATAAGGGCCTCTTTACATGGAGCAAGTTGTCGCGGCAATCCGGAGCCGGGACACCCGGCAAGCCAAGACAAATTCTTGCTTTAATAGTTTATGTAAACAGTAAAGGCGTTGTAGCCGAAATATCTCGGCCAGGCGGGACGACATTTGACAAGATCATAATACGCGTTGTTAACAAACTTTACTTAGCGACATGGCAGCGGCACGAAATATAATCCACGTTGAACTTGTCCCGGCCAGGCGAGATGACATTTTTACATGCAAGGCCAGTTTACATAGCGTTAAGGGACCACGGTGGGATGGGGTAACCAACTTAACGGTGAAAAAAATTTACCCGTGTTTGCATGAAATTTTTTTGACCCCGGGGAGGTTGGTCGGAATGGTCCGATGCTTTTCTCGTGTGAACGTTGTGTACGAGGTTATCATTTGATATCCGGTTTCATTCGCATTCCAAGGCGATTGACGGTGAAAACTGATCTTCAGTACGAGCAACTTCAACATTTGATATTGTTTCTTAAAATCATTATCCAAACGGTTGTTGTCGAAATCAAAGCCACTGGCTGCATTTACCGCCTTCATAAGTTGCTGTTTGCGAAAAATGCTCCTATGTGACATTACCGAGAAGACTGTTAACTGCAAGAGGATTTGGCGGGCTTTTTTTTAGTCAGCTTCACTCACCCCAGGCAAGCGGGTTAAGGGTTTACCCGTGAAAACAGCGTGAAAACCCGCTCCACGCAACAAGAAAAGGCGGTCTGAATGACCGGGCAACTTGGCTCGATGGGGTACGTTACTTCTCGTGTAAACAAAATCAAAATAGAAAGAGAGAATGTATTACGAGCCAAGTTACCTCACCTCGCGGGGTTATTCCATCCCCGCGTTCCCTCACGTCCATGTAAACAGGCCCTAAATGCCAGCTTACTACCGTTCCACCAAGATATCTCGGCTTGTCGGGACAATTCCCTACATGTAAACAGGCCCTAAATGCCAGCTTACTACCGTTCCACCAAGATATCTCGGCTTGTCGGGACAATTCCCTACATGTAAACAGGCCCTAAATGTGCTTTTGGATAATGGAGTGTTATTTACGTCGAATTTACTCCGAAAAGACGTTTTCATCGGCGTATATGAATTTTTCCTTTGCAATTTAGGATCAATCATTTTCTTAATACTTTTTTAGCTCCACAGGTTATGTTTTTTTAAGTTTTTTTGAGAAAAAAATTCTCTTTTTCAAGAAATAAGCAACAGATGTGAAGACTTTGTTGTCATTCCATTTGATCTTGCTGAACATGACACCCACGGAAACCTTGTACAAGAAGTGATTGCCAGGTTTGGGCAGGTAGGCATAAAATGCTGCAGATTTTTATCTTTTCTTTATCTTCACTGAATTTTTAATCATTTTCCATATATTATTGATAATCTATTGATAATCTAAAAGGTTGGTCAGTAAAAAAAATTATAATTAATATAATTATAAAAAAATTATGTTAGTTTTAAACATACTAGGTTAATAAGTTCCAGCCAAAAAAAATTTTTATATGTTGTACAGCTAGCTAAATCCTTTTCTGAGCCTAGTGGCCCACTGGAGCCAGCGCTTATCTCCAGTTTCTGTAGTGTTAAGTGGATGAGAGTCATTGACTCCCCCTGGACGGGACACTAATCCATCACAGGTTAGCTCCCAGTCGAAGCTGGTACTCATTTACCAACCTCGTAAGGACGGAAAGCTGAGTAAGCTTTAGCAGTAAAGAAGGTTACACAAATGTTCAAATTTCGGCAGAGCCGGGGAATCGAACCTGGGACCTTGTGTTTGGAAGGTTAATAAGTTGCAGCCAAAGGAAATTTTTGTATGTTGTACAGGGTTTCCAATAATAGTTTTTAAATAGATTCAAATAGATGAATTTGTCGCCCCATGTAACAGAATCCACAGAGGTTCTGGATTCTGACCCTCTGGATTCTAACACCCTGGATTCCAGATTCCACTCTTTTGTATTCTAGATTCCAAGATAAGCCTAAATCACTGGATTCTGGATTCTGAGCACTTTGGATTCCAGATTCCAAATCAAGTCTGGATTCCACATGTGGATTCCAGATTCCAACAATCAAATTTTGCTGGATTCTGTTACATGGGGCGAAATTTGACCATTCCACATGAACATGTTGTGGATTTCACACAAACTAGTGTAAAATGTTATTAAAAACCCCTACCCCCTTGGGCCATTTTTTTCTTTATAAAAGGGATCAAAATAAGTCAAAACCCCCAGGGTCTGGATGTTAGTACTGTTTAAATAGACATTTGAACTAGCTATAAAGCTAAATCCTTTAACGAGCCTAGTGGCCCGTGGGGCCAGCACTTGTCTTTGGTTCCTGTAGTGTTAAGCGGATGAGAGTCATTGACTCCCCCTGGATGGGACACTAATCCATTGCAGGTTAACTCCCAGCCAAAGTTGTTACTCATTTACTGACCTCATAAGGATGGAAAGCTGTGTAAGCTTTGACAGAAAAGGTCACAATAATCCAATTTTGGCCCAGCTGGGGCTTGCACCAGGGACCTTGTGATTGGAAGGCAGAGATCTTACCAACTGTGCCAACCGTGCACAACATGGAACAAGCTATATTGCTACTACGTTTATTTTCTTTAGAACAATTGTTAGTCTTTCTACTCAAGATTTTTCGCTTTTGATCACCATACCAGAAAATGCAAAAAAAACTTGATCAAGATAAATGTTAACAGGGTGTGAAATTATCGATGATTTGCTGGCTATTTTTGCTCTTGGTTTATAAAAGCTCTCAAAAATACTTTATTCAACCCCAAGAGTGCAGTTAATATCCCCTGAAAAGATTCTAGCCCATAGATCAAATGTGCCAGCTGAAAAAAATCCTAATTTTCAAATCCTGGGTACTATCATAGATAGCTGCACATTTCCGAGAAGATATCATACTTGTCAAAATGCTCAACTCCTGCAATATTTTTGTTCTATAGTTGTCTTAGGCCATACATGCCTCTGGGGGAGGGGCTAGTGGTAGGGATGTCAACTGTCAAGCAAAATTTTATATAAATTATATGAATAATCATTAAAATTATTTCAATTTTTAGATCGACATACTGGTAAATAACGCAGGATTTGCAATGCTTTCTGAAGTGATCAAGACATCTTTTGCTGGTGACAAGAAAATTATTATGGGCAACCTGCTTGGTACAATGTCATTGACCAAGAGTGTTTTGCCACACATGACTAAGAGGAAAAAAGGACATATTGTTTGTGTTACTGCACTTGTTATCCACATGGGTATGATTTCATAAGAGAGTGATTCTTGCATCACTAAGTTAGCCTGAATCCTTGACATAAAACTATTTTGTTCAATGGCAGGTTTTCCAAGGGCAAGTTCCTCCATGGCAGCCAAGAATGGGCTTCATGTAATAAATTTATCTTTTTTTAAAATTTCTGTGAATTGCAATTACAGAATTACAGCTGTTTACCCATCCCTGTACATATTTTAAAGTTGTGAATTTTTACTTCACATAAATCTTTTGCAAACTTATGAATAATTAGGGTATTTAACATTTTCATTATAAATTTATCATACTATATACCAGTTTACAACTGCAATAATAATGATAATAATAATAATAATATTTCTAATATAAATTTTGTTTTCCTATTACTGTTAATGTTGTCTTGTCTTAAAAAAAATTGCGGACTAAACTGATTTTGGAACTTTTTAATTCATTGAATATTTTTTCATTTTATTTTGGGTTTAAGTAAATATATAATAAACAGACTTAATTGTTTGACAAACCAATAATTATTTTTAAAAGCTGAAACTACAGCTATTTTATTTTTATTCTCAGTTATTATTTTAAATGTATAAAGGAAAAAAATAATTTTATTTTACAAATTAATTATTTTGTATTTAAATTTTATTTTCATATGCTAATGTAAGTGTAACTTGCAGTGCTCAGTTTTATTAAAACAAAATATTTTTTGATTAATTTGCCTAATTACAGGGATTTTTTGAAGTACTAAGAAATGAAGTGGCATCGAGGAACATTACAGTTACATTTGCAATGCCTGGAGCAGTTAAGTCTAATGCTGTAAAGAATGCCATGATGGGAGATATTGACATGGTATTAACTTTCATCTAAATTTTCTTGTTTTATGCTGTTTTTACATGTATTGAAATTATTATCATAAACTTGATTCAATCTTATTTTCATTCATGTTTCAATTTGTTATATTTTTCTTTGCTTTATAACTCTGCATTTTACTAAACAGTCCCCACTGAAAATCGCAACTCACCTTGTTTAAATATCATTTTTTATATTATTTATATTTATTTAGAGGATATTGCAAACCAATATAGTGTCTTCAATCAACAGTTTGTCAAGGTCAAGTCAAAATGCTGCCTCAATCAAGACTAGACTTTCTTGACAGTGTATGATGATCAGTACTCCTTTGGCATTTTATCTTTGAAACTCTTAAATTTTAACACTTAAATTTTATTCTATTTAACACACTGAGATAATCTAAAACTTTGACTAGAGACTTAGGATGGTTGAGTGGTCAGAATTCAAGCTTTCCATCTCTCTAACCCAGCTGTGAATCCTGAATCTCGCACGTTGGTTGAGGTTTTGTAATCTCAAATATCTGACTTTTATGGTTTCTCTTGGTATTTCAATGAGTCAGGTTGGCCTAGTGGTTATCACCCATGCCTCCCACCACCACGGACCTTGTGGGCTGAGATTTTTTGATCTCAATCTGACTCCGAGGGTTTTTCTCCAGGATCTCTGGTTTTCCTCCCTTCTAAGAATCAACTTTCATGCGAAAGTCTGTGCTGTCGACCGCTTACACATTACCCTCTGGCTAGGGAGATTGGGCAACCACTCCCTGCCTGTAAAGATATTAAAGTATTTATACTTCCTTCACCCCTTCCCTCCTCAACAAAAATCAGTCATTACAACAAAAGCTGAGCTATCTCTCTAATCAGTTATACTGATTTTAGTTATAAAATTGATCTTATTATTTTTATCATTATAATTAAGAAAATTTATAACCAACAATTTTGTTTTTTTGTCATAGAAATATAATGGTCCAAGTGTCACTGAGCAGGGTGTTGCGGAGATGTCAGCTGAACGATGTGCACACTTAATTACAGTTGCTCTGGCTAATAAGCTAGAAGAAGTGTGGCTGTCCACAAATCCCATCCTTGGTCTAGCTTACATCGCACAACACTGGCCATGGCTTGTAAATTGGTATATAACTTAAATTAGTACTTATTAAAATAGATATTGAGGCTAAAACATGAGCTTTAAGTTTTCCCCAAAAAAACAAAAACACACAAGATATAATAATTATACAGAATGAATCTGATTTCGAAGTTGAACATCTGAGACCAAACAAAATCCACTTTGCATTTGTCTGTAGATAAGCATATTAGCAATAATACTCAGGAGAATTTCAGAGCAATAATAAAATATTATATGGTGAAGATGGTGACATAAATGTGAACTTAGCGGGTTTGCCCTTTGATTCTGAAGACAAATAATGAAGACAGGCTCTGGTATTCAGAAGAAGATACCTGAATAACATATATTTATTAATATTTAACCACACCTGACAACTCTTTGATAAAGCAAGCATATCAAACAAACATTACACTTCTTTCAAGAAATCGACCATGTTGGTTGAAAACAGTAGCTACTATCATTCAGTCAATTAATATTTCACAATTTAACAATATAACACAAATATCTTCTGAAATTACATTAACTAACATCATGTTAAGACTTAGTCTCATTGACATGTTCAAACAAAAATCAAGAAATCATCTGAATGATAACAAAAAACTAGAAATTTATAACTTAATAAAGCATAATCATTCAATGGAACCATATCTTATAAATGTAAATAATACTGCTTACCATTTTGCTGTCTTGAGAATGCGCTTATCTGCTCATAATTTCCATGGTCATTGGTCATTATGTTAAAACTCAACGACAAAAAAGAACATGTAACTTACATGTAAAAGCAAAACTGTTGCAGACAAACATCATTACTGTATGTATTGTAAACACAAGAAATTTGAAAACCTGTGAAATGAATTTCTAACAAAACTATACAAAATCAATGTCAATTTGTCTATTTAATAAGTATGAAAGATATTTCAATTATGAATTTAACTAGTACTTATTTTTACAAAATACAAAAATATACACTACTTTAACCCTTTAAGCCCCAAACACGACAAATGGCGTGTTGGCGAATTCTCCCAACTGAGTTCCATACTTTCTATAGAAGTAGTTTGGGAGAATTTCGCTTTTCAATTTCCACAGGTTATTCCACTTGATCAATTCCAAGTTTCTCATAACAAATTATACTATTTTGTTTGAGTTATCTAAGGAGAGGTTAGATGTTGATAAATTGCCTGGGGATGAAAGGGTTAAGACAGTTCAAATAAACTTAATGTAATTTTCTTTACTTACTTTTTGTGGAAAATTGTATTCAAACATTATACTGTAGTTAACTGTATTATTATATATGTATATCTATTTCTGTTATTTATATGGAAATTACTCTTATATGAGTTTTAGTCCATTCAATAAAGTTTAATAATTACTATAATTTTAATTATCACTTTGACTTTAAAGGCTGATTCAACAAACTATGGCAAAATTTTTTAAAGTGGAGAACAAAAACAAAGGTGAGTATTTACAAATGCAATAACAAATAACATAAATGACAAATGCATCTATTCCTGCAATAAATATTGTTAAGACATTTTTAAAAACATTTTGATTGTAATGTTTTTTCTTTATTTTTCTTTTATTGAAGCATATTCAAATGACCTGTAGTTAAAAAACTTCACTGTACTTTGCCTGAATGTTTAGATTTCAAAAATCTGATACCATAAAATGTTTTAATATAGTTTCAATGTTTAATACATGCCTGATTACCAAGGTTTTAATATAATAATGCTCACAAAGATAATTACTTTAATAATGAAATATTTCTTTTTATCACTTAATTTGATTTTTGTGTTTGCAACTTTAGCCACTCCTCTATGAGAGGGGTGCAAAACAGTAGAGTGTGGTTGGCATGTTGGTAAGATCTATGCCTTCCAACCAGAAGGTCCCAGGTTCAATCCCAGGCTCTGCCAAAATTTGAACATTTGTGTGACCTTCTTTCCCACCAAAGCTTACTCAGCTTTCCATCTTTACATGGTTGGTAAAACGAGCAACAGCTTTAGCTGGGAGCTAACCTACGATGGATTAGGAGATAAGTGCCAGCCCCATGGGCCACTAGGCTTGTTTACAAAAAGGATTTAACTATGTGAGGCATATTGTCAACAACTCTTCTACACCCCCTCTTCTCTGATGAAAGAGGTCAGCTTTGTTTTCATAATGGCTGCTTTGCATTCCCCATAATCCTAAGCACTTTCACTAACTGTACAATTGCCTTCCTTCATAACTTCTCCTACACACTGAAACCATGTCTTTATAGGTCTTTAATATAATTAAGACAAACAGCCTAAAAGGGGGCAGCTGCCCCCCCCCCCCCTAATTTTCAGACTAAGTACAATATTTTTTTGCAGCAAGACAAAGTTGCCACTTGGCCTCCATAAAGCCGAGGATTTCTTATAGAAGTTCCATATTAAATATTTTCAAAATACGCAGAATTGGAATTTCAGAGTGTAATTTACCAAAATTTCTTGCGGGAGCATACCCCCGGACTCCCCTGGAGGCTTGCGCC
>JAOEHV020118185.1:0-14940 GCA_025447995.2 Isaurus tuberculatus | reverse complement strand
TTTGAGCCCATATTCAATATTCTTTTACAATTTTAAGCCAGTATTCAATATTCATTATTCCGCTTCAACCCCCGATTCGTCCATTCCTCGATTCCAAAACACTATCTTAGTACCAGCCGACACTTTCGTACTAAGCCTATAAGTCTATAAACTAAACTTGAACAACCAAATATCTTATTTGCATTAAATCTTTTCCAAAAGCGCTTATTAGTGCCTAGCTAGACTTTTTGTTCATGACGAATTGTTGCATGTTGTTCTATCACCCTCAAATGTTTTAACCATTCGAAATGTTAATTACAACTATCAGAATTTAATTCGTTTTGCCACAATGTAATCTTTAATTAACAAGCCCTGGTGTAATGTTTTGACAACTATGGCATAAAGAGCAAAAATGATTACAATCATAAAAAAACAAAGGCCAAATAAGAATTATTTATTATGGTGTAATTGTATTCTCCCAGACTATTGGCGCCATAATTTCAGAATCACACCAAGGCCGTTAAAACATTACGTATAAACATATATGTTGAGGTAAGTTCAGAAATACAATTTTTAATATTTTGTGAGCATGTAGATCTACGTCACCATTCAAGACAGCTATATGCTTGTGTTGACATTATTATAACTAACTTCAAAGTCGTTCGATATTTTTGTGCAAAGTGGCACCATTTATATGACATTCACTCACCCCCGGTTCGCCATAATCTATGAGAATTTCAAAATTGGCAAAAATGGAATATTAATTAATCACGAGAACTTGTTTAAGTTGTGTAAAAGATTATTCTATCTAATGGATCATTTCAAGTAGACGAAACAAAGCCCAAACCGTAAGTTTTAATATCTTTTTCTTGCACCCCTTTTTACAAGAACGTGGTGCAAAAAATGATTGCTATTTTACATGTGAAGTTTATCTTAAGAATTGCTACAAATAAGAGAAATTAAAGAACAATTCACTCAAAATCGCAGAAAAAATTGGGATAATGAATTTTGGACAAACTTGCGTGTTCTTGTAAGAAAAGTGCAGCTGTGTTGAGGATAAACGTGATAGTTCAGATTTGGAAAGCATGCGAATCAAAAACTTATCCCCGATCAACGTAATTTTTTTTTCTTTCAAATTATCCGAAAACGTTTTTGTTTACTATAACTGGTTACGATTTATGGTATAAATACGTTTTCCAGCAAGTGCGAAGTTCAGGCCTTTGAATTTATAAAATATTACGTTAACAAAAATTTGCTAACGATTTTCTTGTCCGAGCTAGCTTGATGAACGGGTAGTAAATCGTGGGTCGGGTCAGATTCGTTTCCTAGTTCCACATGTTTGAGACAGATTGATTAGATAGAAAATATTCATCAGTTCACATAAATAGTCCTTCTTGTGTGATTGCAAAACTATTTCTTAATTTTCGGGTGTCATGTTTTAATCAGCAACCGAGAGTTTTTACGAATCACAATTTGTTACGTTTTACGACCACTACAAAAAGGACTTAGGTTAATACAATTCAACTCTGGTAAAGAAAAGAAAGATTCGCGGGAACATCACTAAACCAGGTACGAATCAGATACTTCAGAACAGCCCCAGGGTAGTTTTTGTTTAACTTTCTGTTCTGGGCTGGGTAGCTTAAGTAGGTAACTGTAGTTCAAAGCAGCAAGACCAAAAGCCCGTTCAAGGTAATTAAAGTGAACTGATGAATGATATAAGGTCTATGTTTTTATATTAGACTAAATACAACAGATCAGAAGGACGTCTAATGGCAATCATTTTCGGGGCCAATTTAGTGGTCAATGGCCATTTTCGGGGACAATTTAGTGGTCGATGGCCATTTTCGGGGCCGATTTCGTGATCGATGGCCATTTTCGGGGCCGATTTCGTGATCGATGGCCATTTTCGGGGCTGATTTCGTGATCGACGGCCATTTTCCGGGCCAATTTCGTGATCGATGGCCATTTTCCGGGCCAATTTAGTGGTTGATGGCCATTTTTTGGGGCTAATTTAGTGGTCAACGGTTATTTTCGGGGCCAATTCAGTGGTTGATGGCCATTTTCGGGGCAAATTTAGTGGTGGCTGGCTGCTTCCGGAGCTAATTGAATGGCAGCTATTTACGGTCCCAAGCCTGGATAAGAAAGGAGAAGGATTGTGCATCTTCTAACAAAAAAAAAAGCTGTACAATTGTTAATTCAATTGTTGTATCCTTGTTGAGATGTTATGGTCAGTAGAAAGCAATTTGCTAGGTAAGTTCAAATCCTACATGCCTCCTATGCGTTCATATTTTATCATTGTTATGTTTCTTGTACACACTTGCCGATCCCTTTGACAAACTTCTAATTATAGTCACCAGTT
Source organism: Isaurus tuberculatus (assembly GCA_025447995.2). Lineage (NCBI taxonomy): Eukaryota > Metazoa > Cnidaria > Anthozoa > Zoantharia > Zoanthidae > Isaurus > Isaurus tuberculatus. The sequence goes on along the minus strand of JAOEHV020118185.1, from coordinate 12,602 downwards.
ATTCAAAAATGTTTACCGATAATCACACTGGCAACCAGGAAGGCACATTTTTGGGGTTAACTTTTTGAAGACTTGACAACAAAACCAAAATAATCATTATAAATAAGGTGGCAAAGGTGGTTCTTCTTCATCAGAATCAAATTCAACTGTCTCATCTTTCTTCCACTTCCCATCATTTCCCCTAATCCAGCCTGCAGACATTAACTTTGTGTAATATTCACTCAACTTCTTTTTCCTATCATCAAATTCTGTACTACATGCACAACTTGATGAATGGTTAGGTTTGTCAACTGCTTTGTCGATTGTTTCTTTCTTTACATGATTGTTATAAATCTTTGTTTCTACCTTAGGTGTCACTTGCTCGGTTTCAGAATCTTTCTTGATCAATTGATCAATTGTTTTTGAATTTTCACATGGTTGTGGTGTGTGGGTTGTTGATGAATGAGAATCAAAAACCTTTAGTTCACTTTTAGATTGAAAAAATGGGACATTCTTTTCTTTTCTTGACGATGATAACAATGATACATTAGGCAAATGCTGGTTACCAAAATTAAAAGTTTGTTGTTGAAAGTTCATTTTCAAAATCAGTTCCTTGTTTTTCTGAGTTTTCTCCAGCAAAGGGGATTCTTCATCTTTACAGTCAGTATTTCTTTGCAATTTTCCAAGATACTTGGTATGTTCTCGTTTTTGCTGCAACTCAGCAATTTCCCTTTGTTTTTCAAGTTTTACACCTGCAGCTAAAGAAAAAAGTTTAATGTTAATATCTTTAATTTAGAACGTCTAGCATCAACCCCACATGACAACTTACTTAAGTATCAACAACTGCCATGGCACATACCTGCTAGATGTTTTTTTCCTTGTCTGTGAATGGTCAACATTGCCACTGTATCAAATACAGGTCTGCGGCCACACACCAAACACACAAGCCTGTAAATAATATATCACAAACATCAGTTTTAAAGTATCAATTGAATAAAAATTTCCTACAATGTTAAATAGTTTTACAATCAATGGTTTCTCAGATACTTATTATAAAAGTGAGTATTGTGAGAACATTTCTTCCTTCTTGTAAATGATTAATGAACATTTTGTTAAAAGTACAGTGTTAGAGCTGTCCAAAAATCAATTGTAACAAAGTTAGTTATATGCTTTAGAAAAAAAGAATTATTTTTAAACAAACTACTGTAATTAACCTTTTAATCTTCCTTCAGTTGACAACTCGTCCTTGGCATTGGTAGTACTTTCATGCTAGTATCATATACTTGCAGCCACTATAATATATGGGTATTGAGGAAATGTTTGCAGGAGGCATTACTCCTTAAATCTAACATAAATAAAAGTTTGCCTGATACTAGCAGACACCAACTTATGGTTCCTATCACCTAAAACCCTCTGACCCTCAAAAACAACATCAACCAATTTCTTAAACCTTGTGGTATGATTATTTCAATTTTATTTTAAATCACAAATGTTACAATACGAAAACTTTTCATACTAAGGGGCCAGGGGCCAACCATTTTACTTTGGGGGGGGGGGGTGATTTTGAAAAAAATATCCTGCAAGTGCATATGAATAAGAAAAAAATTCCTGCACAAGGCCATCATTCCAAAAAAATTCTGTTCGAGGGAGAAAAAAATTTCCTGCAAGCACATACTCCAAGAAAAAAAAATCAGTGTGAATTAAGGGGTTGAAATAAAAATTCATGCACATACAAAATCACCCACCCCCCCCCAAAAAAAAAAAAGTAAAATGGTTGGCCCCTTAGGTCATCTCGTCCGCGCATCCATTTATCGATCTCTCTCAGTGAAGGAAGAGATTGGGATTCTGCACTATGGGAGATACTTTGAAAATAAAAATAAGACACTGAAGCCTCGTTTTTAGAGTTTTTTATAAAGAATTACTTACTTACTTACTTACTTACTTACTTACTTACTTACTTATTAATTTATTAATTAATTTTATTTTGTTTTTTATTTATTCATTCATTTATCCAGCAGTTCGTTCGTTCGTCCGTCCGTTCGTTCATTTTTTACAGTTTTATAAATTTTTAAGTTGTACACCGTAGAAGAATGAAAGATGCTGACGTTTCAGACTGTAGTCCTTCGTCCAAGTAAGCTCACTCCGACGAAGGACTACTGTCCGAAATGTCAGCATCTTTCATTCTTCAACGGTGTACAACTTAAAAATTTATAAAACTGTTTTTATAGAAACACCGATTTTATCACATTCATTTTTTATTATTTTTTATTTATTCTCAGGAGTTCCTAAGCTCAAGCGAGGAGAAGTTTGGCAGTTTCTGATCAAACAGTACCAACTAAACAATCCTGACCAGCCACTGCCGCTCTGGCAAAGGCGGCGCTCACACTGTTACGAGAATGTCAAGGACGCTCCCACCAGTCATCAACACTCCATTTTCATCGACTTAGGTAGAAATAAATTCCTTATTTTATAAATACTTTCTCTCTAACACATTGGGATGTATCTGGAATTCAGTTCATCTACCAAGTCAGGGTAATGTTTGAACACAGGGAAACCATGGAAATTGAGTTGATGTCCTTTGTGAATGCCGTTTATGAAGTAAAAAGTCGAAACTGAAACAACTTTCCGTTTTAGGAATTAGTTTACCGGTTGCAAAATGATTCATTCGTTCCAGGGCCCCAGATGGTTCCCTTTTTAAACTCTTACTAGTACCAGTTCTTGTGCACAACTTCATATACAAAATATAACAGTTTTTAACTTTCGTTTACACAGTACATACAAACTTTTAAACTTAAGCTTTCGGTTCAAGCTAGAACATTGATCACAATGATTTTTGGTCACGCTGTCTTGGTTTTTCAACCTTTCACACACGTGACCACAGAAGGTGGTCCCAAGAGTGGGGTAGTTAGTATCTGCCTTGGTCGTGGTTGAGGTCTGGTTTATTCACCCTGATATAGATAGCCTCTCGAACTCCGCGTCTGTGAGAGTCCTCATCCCTGTCGAGAACTTCGACAGTATCCATAGAGACTTGATGGTCTTGGTAGTTCTTGTAGATATGTGTCGCGACTTCATATACAAAACATATAGTAGATCACTGAATCTATAACAATAAACACATTTGAATAAAGAATAAAGCTATATATAAAAGGACAGTTTCATTTTACCCCACTACCACCAGTGGCTGCTTATGGATTAAAAATTAATAAATTCGATATAGTAAAAAACGCGATGTTTGTGGGATGTGGTTGGAATAATGGTTACAATTCAGGTAGCACAAACATACTAATCAGTAACTTGCGGCCACTATAGCCACGTAGGTAGCGGCAGGGTCCGAAATTAGCCGGCGTCCAGTCGTCAGGGACGACTAGAATTTGGAAATGACCACTGGATTTTGAAACATGGTTGTCCTTCTGACGACCTAATTTTTTGCTACTGTGTTTTTATATAAAAAAATGAAAGAGTATAAATTCCGAAAATATCAAAATTCTTCTGTTTAAAGCCTAGAAAGTTCATTTTCCAAGTGGTAAACTTTCGAAAATTCGAGATAACTCATTCGTTTGCAGCCATTAGATACCGCTGACAAGTTTGATTGCATCTTCCCCATTATAGTTAACCGCTGAGCATTGCCATTCTGGCCCTACAAAATGGCGGCGAAGCCACTTTTCATGTTCAAGTTTGTCATGAGTGGGACTCCTAAGTTTTGCTCTGGACGTCAAGAGCTAAAACATGGTTGTCCAAAGACCACTTAGTTCAAAAGTTAATTTCGGACCCTGAGCAGCCATTTCATCTTAAAACTACCATAAATGAAAGTGAGCCTAATGTTAGCAGCCCATAAATTTGATACATAACGTAAGAATTATCGCCAAAATCAGAGAATAATTCTAAGCAAGTTCTCATTTTATTGACGTCGTATGGATGAAGAGCCGTATCAACTTTGAATGAAGAGAAGGTCACACAAAAATTTTAATTTCGAAACAGCAGTGGTTCAACCTCAGGACTTTATGGCTTGGACGCTAACATGCTCAATGAAAACTCAGTTGCCAAAGGGCGGCCAAGGATTTACAATTTTATCAAGTATAAAAAGTTTTGATGTCAGAGTCATGGCTATTTATTAATATCGATACTAAATTTAACGTTGCTAAATGACTGTTTAGATGTTACCCTGCTTGGCAGAGGTTTCCTAATTTTACCTTCTAAAGAGAAGGAAAGAAAACCTCTGCACAGATCTGCTTGATCCCGTTTAAAACATTGGACAAATAAATTAACTCAAAACCGGTTTAAAACCCGTTATAACCAGTTTGAATTTTGACACATGTCATAATGTGTAACAACCGCTGGCTATTTATGAGGCAGCTGATTTTATCCGCTGACAGAGTTTGAGCCTTCGTTATCATCTTTGGCGCCATTTAGTTGGCAGAAAAGTGACAATCGAATGACGTTGACTTTCGTGCATGCGTGATAGAATATCGAGCAGATCGGTGTAGAGTTTTCCTTTTAGATTGGGGGAAAATAAGGAAACCTCTGCCAAGCAGGATATCTAGATGTTAGCCCTCATGGTTATTGTAAGTAGCAAGTACCCTAGCTAACAAGTTTTGCGGAGAAGAAAAGAAAAACAAATGTAATTTCAAGTCAAGTCAAGTCAAGTCAATTTTATTTAAACTCACACAATAATAATAATTAATACAAATTAGTGCTTTAAAAATAAGAAAAAATCAAGAGATAGTGCAGGAAAACTAATTTTACAATTGCAGGTTCAATTTGCAGAGTTTGGGACACCTAAATAGTTCATAGAACTAACCGAGTGGGTGAACCGAACAAGAATATGAGTAAAAGGAATATAGACACAAATATAGTATTTAGATAAAAAGTATTACTTCGTTAATTAAATAGTAGATAAAGATAATATAATCGTAAATTGTTAGGAATGAATAATAGTAGTTTATATACAGGTACATCATATAGACCTGGAAAATTCAGGGAAATTGATTTTGGTCAGGGAAAACCGGGAAAGTCAGCGAATTTATTTAATTTCACATAAAAGTCAGGGAAATTGAAAAATACAGAAACAGATGTTTGAGAGTTCCATTTGTGGCAGTGTATTTTGACGAATATTTAGCTTCATTTGAAGAGTAAATTAGGAGGTAATGGTCAAGGAAAAATGGCGTCGAAAATTTGGAAAAGTCTGGGAATTTCAATAAAAAAACTTCTATGAACTCTTTATACATTTTTTGTGTTATTCTTTTAACAACATCGAGTTCAAAAGAGCTTGTTATCCAGTAATAGTTTCATTTTTTGACTGAATTATTTTGTAAACTATTTCCACAACAGGTCGCACCTTTCCTAGCCACCCGTACTTCGCCATCCCCCTTTGCCAGGGTCAGAAGGCACTTTTCAACCTGCTAAAAGCTTACTCCGTGTTAGATCATGAGGTGGGCTACTGTCAGGGGCTCAGCTTTGTTGCGGGTATGTTGTTGATGCATTTGGAGGAGAGGGATGCATATGATGCGCTGTGCCATGTTCTCTTCACATTAGGCGTTAGGAAACAATACAAACCAACCATGCATGAATTACAGGTAACGTGTGTAAAAAGCTTGTCGGCTTGGCTGTCATTTGTGAATACAATGTAAATTTTAGAATTAATAACTTTACCCGTACAATAAGACAAAAGACCCTTAGCCGGGAATTTATAGGGGGGAGGAGGGGGGGGGGTAAAGAACGATACGATATCATAGCGCACCTCTCATTGTAACATTATTTTAAAAAAACTAAGTGTGTCAAATGAAAGAAATGTGGAAAGAAAATAGGTATCTGTGTATTTAACAGGGGATTTGATGCGATTGTTATCATGTTCAACCATGAAAAAGTTCTGGAATTTACCCTGGCTAAAATGAAGGAACACTGTGTGTATAGTGTAAGGCATAATACAATGCCATTGTTTCCAGGTGCAGTTTTACATGCTAACCCGTCTGTTGCACGACTACCACGAGCCGCTTTACGATCATCTGGAGGAGCTGGAGGTTACACCGACTCTCTATGCAGCTCCGTGGTTCCTGACGTTATTTGCTTCCCACTTTCCCATAGGATTCGTCGCCCGTGTATTTGGTGAGTATATTGCTTTATTTAATACCATTTATGGATAAATGCCCCTTATCATCATTTTTGACTCTTGACGTCGGGGTTCATTCAACCGTGAATTTTTAGAAACCCGGTCCGTCATACAAGTTGTTTAACACCGAGTCCCTGGGCATCACTTAGGGAGAAGGTCATTTTCCACGAGTTGACACGGCAACATTACTTCCTCAGTAAGATGGAATAAATAACCTCATCCATGGTTCGCTTGCAGTGAGTGGTAGAATCTACTCTCAGCGTGACGAACATCTGGGAAAATGGAGGAAAGTTGCCGTAGATTCATTCTCTTGTAAAATTTGTGCCGCTTAAACGCACACATCCAAACAGAGAACTATAACACGAATAACAGATTCTCACCCTTTGTTTTATGGAGTCTCCAAAAGAAAGTCAATTTCATAGATCCTAATGGCCAACTATCATTTGATGCAGCCTTGGCGACATTTGCCGTAATGATCACTGAAGCTATAAATTGAAGGACTGCAGGACTAACCTGTGTTTTATGAATGACAGATTTTGCAAACTAACTTTTCAAAATGGCTGCTGGCCCCTTTAGGCCTCCATTGTTCATAACGTATCGGTTCGTATCGGCCCGAAAGAGCAAAAAATGCCTTTTGGCCATGGAACCAACGTAAAAGCTTACGGTTGGCTCTATGTTGTATTTACATGCGAAGAAATCTAGTTGTAGTGACAACTCTAAAAACAATACAAGTTAGAATAATATATTTGTCTTTAAAATCCCGACAAGTAATGATGTTTTATTGCATTTCTTTTTGTAGATATGATTTTTCTTGAAGGAATACACGTCATTTTCAAGGTTAGTAGACATTTTAAAATACTGCAGTTGAGAACGGTGTATGATTTCCATGCTTAAAGTCCATATGAAATAATTTTTTTTTTGCATAAACTGCTTGTATGTGTTCTAATTACCCCAAATATCCGAATTTAAGCCAGCGAAAACACTTTAAGTGATCTTTTGTACCGGCTTGAAAGTACGAAATTTGTGCTTTCCAGTGTCTCCCTTTTGCGCTCGGCCAAAAGCTCAGATCTCACCGGATATGACGTAGCCAGTGGCTCCAAACGTTTGGCTGCCAAGGCGACCAAGGAGAAAGATAGGGAAGATGAAAATAATTGCTCGGCCAGAGGCCCAATTGGGAATAATTTCGAAACAAGAAGGCACATCTGATTTAAAGATACATTACTTCCCTGGCGACAAAAGTCTGCGGGATAAATGGGCAAAGTTTTTCTGCATTCGTTGCAAGGAATTTGTTCCGAATTAATCGCCACGTTTGTTTTCGGTTAATTTTGACTGGAGCTGTTTTTTAAAACACAGTCCGTACTAGCTGAGAAACAATGAGTCGCAACACTAGAAATGCGGAAGAAATAAAAAGCGGGTGCTATCCGATCCAAGGATACATAATTTTCAACATTTCTCCTTTGACGGATCGAAAACGGCGACGAGTAAGTGTGATTTTAAAGCTTTTTTGTCAAAGACAAATTGTAATTTTATTTTGCCGTTTTAAGTTTTAATTTTTTAAATATTTTTTCCCTCTTCACTTTTAAAAACCGAAACCTCTTAAGGAAGGATTTCTATTGGCTTAAAGAATTAGCGGGAAGGTAATTAGATATATTACAATACTCCTCTGTCTTTTCACATGAGGATTTCAAGTGACAAGGGAAAGGTATGTGAATTGGGAGGATCATAGGTGCTGAAGCATGCATTATTTCATTGCAAATCATAAACTGAATTTGATACATGGAATTCAAATCTGTTTATAAGTGACAGTTTTTGAAATTAACTAAAACTTATTTTTTGTCCATTTTTTAGGTGATATTGTGTTTGATGGGAAGGTACAAAGAAAAAATCTTGGAGTGTGAAGGTTTCGAGGAGGTGGTGGATTTCACGAAGACCTGTTTGCCAACACTGGCTGTACAGAACGCAAATTCCGTCGTGGCGGAAGTGTTGGAAATGAACATTACAAAGAACATGCAATCATACGAAGTCGAGTATGAGATTCTGAATGAAGAGGCGGTGACTGTACAATCTTTTGAGGAAGCTGAAAGAAACCGAATCCAGGAACTTGAGACGGAAAACTTTTCTTTGAAGAAACAAATTGAAACATTGACTGAACAGTTGTCATCAGCTCGTAACAGTATTCACAGTCTGGAATCCTCAATAAGCACAATGCAGATGAATCAGGAAGATCTGTTAGCCATCATTAGGTCCATCTCCTGCGAAAGAGACTGTTTGCAACGGGAGATGGAACAGTTCGCAAAACATAAGGTTAACTCGTCGTCTTTTGACGAGGGAAGCGGTGCTACCGAGAGCTTTGCTGACACAGGAGTTTCTTGCAGAGACTCTTTTTCGCTCGATCAAGGCTTGAATAAAAACACCGAAGCTTCAGGTGGGATAAATAACTTAGTGAAGGAATCTAACACAAGTCCAACCTTGACTGATGACAGTTTTGAACACATAGACTCAGATGAGGCCACGGATGAGGAGGTCGCAGCCCTCGGCAGGAATTTGCGGGCGAATGCACTGGCCGATCATGGGCAGGACGACGCTCGAAGTCCGGAGCTGAGCAACAGGACAGAAGATCTTGCGGTCAGCAGGTGAAGCTAGATGACCATGTTGGATATGAAGAGAAAAAATGGAAAAGAAACGTATGCCATAAAACTCTTCAATTTTGTGGCTCCCAAAGATAACTCGTGCAAATTATATACTATACAGTTTTTGCTCTCGTTTTGCTTATTGACCGAAGTGACTCTGGTTTTGATTAAGCAAAAACTTCACGTTGTTAAATATGGTTGTTCTTTCTAAACTTATGATTTTGTTCGAAAATTTGATGCCAAATCGCCGTTTTTTCACACCTCAAATTTAATGTTAAATAAGGCTTGATCAACAGATACCTTTTCTCTTGAGGGATTTTTTGCATGTTTGAAAGGTTTAATGGAACTTGATTAACGAGGTTGAGTAATCAGCCGAGTACTCATATTGAGGTCAAGCTGGCCTTGCCTCAGTTCGATATTCGGTTGGGCGCCGGTTCACATGGCCTCACGGTCTATCACAATGCACCGACCCCTCCCCCCTCTCTTTCCCCACATATCATTCTCTTATCATGAGTAGTTAGTGATTAAAGGAAAAGCCTCCAAAAAATCCTGTAAATTAACTTGATCGAAAACAATACCAGAAATAAGTTTTTTTCCACTAAACCCGTTTTAGGGTTCAAAAATGTATTTCCTGGTATTGATTGTAGATAAAAGATATGCCTGTTTAATTGAAATGAAATAATAATAAGGGAGATAAATGTTTTTGCACTATGGAACGCGTTGTCATTTGTTTTGCTATAATCATGGGACCTACCAGTGTCAAGCAAGGGGAAAAGAGGGAAGGGGGATGGCAGATGTAGAAATAGGAATGTCTGTCAGCCTAGAAATAGGAATGTCTGTCAGTTTTGGTCCCACAGGGCCTTTAATTATATTTTTTTAACCCACAGGCTACTATATTCAAAAGCGAATTTGAAGTAATGTTAAAGGTTTTTTTTAACACACCTCTTGGCACAAACTATAAAACTCAGTTGTTCAAAAGCCAAATAGTATTAACCCAGGGTTCAGTTTTTAACATAAGCCTGGTTTTTCAAACGTTGACAAACTTATTTGGCTAGAAAATTTTGGGTTAACGTGTTTTTGTTGATTGAAATTAAAAAAAAGTGTTTGTGGGCAAAGTAAAGCTTTCCTCAGTGTGAAGAACTTGATGTTTGAATTTTGGCTAAATCCAGGGTTAGAGTTATGCAACTTTTGAACAACCGGGCCTGGCGATCGGAATACAAAAGTGGCTGCCCTAAAGATATATTAAAGGAACTTTTTTGATACAACTACAGCAATGTTAAGAAAAGAGAATTTTCTTTAGATTTTGGAGAGCTATGGAAACACATCGAATTTTTTAATATATGCTATCTCGCAGCTCCTTTAGATACACATTAGAATTTGTCGACTCCATTCCTCTTGAAAGCGACAATCAATTAGCGACTGTTTTGGTGGCACCTTCCGCATTTATTCTCTGATCCTTTTGCATGAGTGATCAGTTAGGTAAGCTTAAAAATCTTTTAACTTTTTTCGTCACCCAAAAAATAGGCATTTCCAATGGTACAAAAACACTAGACTTGAAAGTTATGGTATCGATCTAATCCTCCCCCTACCACCTCTCCTCTTCCGAAACCGACGCAAGGTTACTGTATAGGACGTTTATCGGTAGTAAGCAGTTACTTTCAATACTGAATGGAATAAGTACTACAGTGTTCAATCTTGTTTGAAAACCCACGACTTCATTTCTGCAGAATCAAGTTGTCATCTGAAGTGAGATATGTTACTTCAAAGGCTCTCGACAATTCGTCGATACGATAAGATACGCCCAATCAGAAGCGTGTATGAGCTTTTATCACGTGGGAAAAACGTACGTCCAATCAGAAGCCGCGTTTTTCCTTTAACATATGTAAGAAAATGATATAACCAATCAGAAGCCGCGTGTTGCTTTCGTTACGATCGAGAACGTTTGCAAATTTTGGCCGTTTTACCTATAACGAAACCAAAGACCTAAATTGTCTTTAAAGTGAAAGATACATTGATGGTTTGATAATCAAAATTATATCGAAGAAAAGAAAGTAGCAATAGCAAAGTTTTAAAGGACTTGAAGAATGAAAACAGGAAGATACGTATAGCATACCACTACACGGCCTAAACAACTACTTGTAGAAGTTATAAGGTCAGTAAAAACAAGATGGGAAGAATTTGGATTCGTTTAGCTTGTTTCTGACTTCAAAAGAAATCTTAAAACTGACGTTACCCTTCCATATCAAAACCGATTGATGTTTAGAACTGACTAAAATATGCATTTTATCAAAGCAAAATAACAAGTTCGAAAATAAAAAAAGCAATAAAGAATTGTAAAAGATGCTTTGGCAGATGAGAACATAATGACCCCCTTTAACGAAAATCAACCCTTTTGTTTTTCATTCTAGAGTCATCAGTGAACACCATAGTTAGTAGAGGGGGACCCCTCTACTAACTATGGTGAACACATAGTGGTTCGATAACTCTGACTTCCTTTTGTTTACGCTGCTTGCCAGCAGCGCAGGAAAATGTGTCGAGAAAATGAACATGGCGGAAGAAGATAACCTAGATTTACCGCAAGTTAAATACCACAGTTGGACCAGATATTAAGTTTATTTAGATTAAATAAAATTCATAGGTGTCTTTTTCTCTCATGCCTGTGAATGCCATCAGGCATGTAGGGCAGCAACAAAAAATCGCCACTCCAGTCTGTTCTGGGCCAGCTTCTGAATCGTAACCCAGGCATGCTGAAGGGTTTTGAGCTCCCCTTTCACAATCCGACGTCAGATGATCTTGCCATCGTCCCCGCTTGTGTTTTTTCTCTGTTATTCAATGTAGTACTGCGTGGATCACATACGATCCACTTCCATCACCTTCACATGATGATAGTCTCCACACTCTTTTCGCTTAATGGGCGAGAAGCTGTTAGAGATGGTCACAAGCCGGAAATTCATTAGTAATCAACTTTTAATAACTATTATTTTGTATCGTGATTTTGAAACCGTACGTATCATTGCAGACTAAATTGCGCTTTGCTCAACTCTGTCATTTTTTTAAATTTTTTTTGAGGTGTGATTGGCTGGTGTAACATTTTCAGCTTTGTGTTTTGCCAATCAAAACAGTGCAATTACAGACTCAAAAGGGAGCGCTTTATGTTTACATCACACAGCTTTGAACCAATCAAATTACAGGAATAACTAATGAGTTCAAAAGGGAAATAACTAAAACAAATTATAATTGAAAAAGGAATCTTGAAGTGTATATGTTAACAAAAACATTTTGGAAAGCATTTTTATAAAAATTTTATTTATTCATTGTATCGTCCCTTAATACTCACATCTTCATTTCTCAAGAACTTAATACTCGTAGTGATAATTAACAATTACAAAACGTTTTCTAAAATAAACTCCAGAGTTTGCTGGTTTTTTATTACACGCGGAATTTTGAGTTGGTTTCCAGCTGCTGGGTTTAACTTGAGAAGAAATATCCTCATGCGAGCGAAGGCTCCTCTCTTCATGGCGTATAACTGTGGTGGATTAATGCTTCCTTTCCGTCTAAATGACTCGTACACGGGACTCACTTGACATAAAGATGCGTCCAGCTAGTATAAAGGAACGATAAGTTAAGAAATAACACGTGATTTAATCAGCTTTAGGTTGAAATGTTTAATCATCGCCGTAAGTAGAGCAGGAAGCTGACAATTCGAGCGTTACAAAAGTTGAAAATTTGACTTAAAGATACGTCTAGCTAGTATATAAAGGAACGATAAGTTAAGAATAACACGTGGTTTAATTAACTCTAGAGTGAAATGTTTAATGATTGCTGTAACAGGCCAAAATATTCTACGAAAACGATCGTTTCCGGTTACGTGTCGGTTCCGTGCTGGC
>JAOEHV020118184.1:0-29007 GCA_025447995.2 Isaurus tuberculatus | reverse complement strand
AAGATCTAACCATTTGCAGATGTTAGAGCAAAGGCAGCACCTTCTCCTCAATTATTTTAAGACCCTGAGTGTTGGTCTGGCCGGGAATCGAACCCAAGCCTCCCACACAGCAGACTGGCGCCTTACCAACTGGGCTAACCAGGTGGTGGCTAATGCAATAATGCAACAAATTTAAGTCATGTTGGCCAATTTCATTATATTCAAGAAGTTCACAGCTTTTGAAAACCATCCAAGAATCTCTGTTCCAGAACTTTACCAACAGTTATAACAGAGTTCTATTTACTATACTTTTGTAAAAGATGACAGTTTACAAGTCTTTTGTTGAAAGATCAACAATTGCCTTTAACTGCACCACTCACCACTCATTAATGCTAATCCTATCAGATGTTATTCTTTCTTCATAATATTTTCTCCACAGCAGAGATGATCCTCCTGGATAGAAATTGTGCTTTCTGGCATTGTCAGAGCATTTGTGGATCCACTGGAATGCTGTCCTAAAATCAAAGCAAATGAATTCTTTTCACATCTAATCTAACATGGCCCTATACAGGACACTTACAAACCTTTCTAGTTAGTCTAGAACTTTAGTTTGAAAACTTAATTTTAGTCTTATAACCTTGAAGAGTTTGTGTTTTTTTTAAACTATAAAAATCCTTGAGTATGTAACATCCTTTGACAATTAATATGTTTAAGAAATTACTGTAAACTTTAAAAAAAACTTAATATTTGTAAATATAATAAACAGAATTGGAACTATCACTCATGTACTTGCATGGATGATAATGAGATCAATAAGTTACTTACCACATTGTTTGGACGGATACTGGTTTCATGATGTGATGCTTTCCATTGGAAGAAACTTTAAATCCTCTGAAAAACCACATAAAAGGTATGTGAATGGTCTGGAAGGCTTGTCAACAAAATGGCACTCACTATTGTTACTAGACATAACAATCTGGACCATAATAAACAAAGTAATTTTAACGAATTATTATCAAGCCTCTATTATAGAGAAGTACATTACTGTGTAGTTATTCACTCTTAAGCCACACCATTTTTTACCAAAATTTCAGAAAATGGAGAGTAATAAGTGTTCCAAATTGGTTGTGACTTAAAACTGAGTTTTTAAGAAAACAACATGCACACATACTTTCCACGTGTATTGTTACAAACATTTTTAGAGCTCGAATGCAAGGTTTCAATACTTTTTTGTGTAAAACTATAATCAAAACTTTGTTTTTAAATTAGGTCATTTTGTTGTGTTTATTATGTGAGTTCTGTTACTAAAAAATGGGGTGCAGCTTAAAACTGAGTATTTTTCAAAATAAAACCATTCATGAAGTTGCTCTGCTATCAAAATGGGTGGTGCAGCTTAATAGTGTGGGCAGCTTAAAAGTGAATAACTATGGTATTCTAGAAAATGTTTGTATCTGACATCTCAATGTGCCATGTCTTGTTACATCTTCCAATTAAACATGGTAAAATATAAATGTCTTTGTTTAAAGTTTGTAAAACTTCAATAATAATCAGCAATCAGATCTCACCCATCGCCATCAAGGTGTATTGAGGTGTCCCTCCACATGGGTAACACAAGACCTATAGTACAAATTGTTCTGCAACAAAAAAATAAAGTTGATTATTACATTTATCAGAAAAAGTTGACATCTTGGTTTGTGCTGTCTTATACCATTGGTTTACCTGGAAGGCCAGGTGAACATATCTATAGATCTATCTATCTATAGCTGTCTGGCCCCAATGCTTTTACTTGGTCACACCACTCATTACAGTTTGTAGTTCTTCTACCTTTGCCATTCCACTGTCATCAAGCAAGTTGTTTGAATAATTGACTTGTTTCCATCCTCTGCTTCAGGTTTTCCTTCAATGGACTGCTACAAGACAATATGACTTGCTGGTTCTTCCAGGTGCCTGACACATTATGACCTGCTTTTTGCATTATTTTTTTGTTGCATTTTCTTGGTTATTTTTGGAAGACCTTGGGCATAGCTGTTTGTTTGTCAAATGAGCTCTCCATATGACATTTAAAGCCATTCAGCAGGCGAATAACTCATAGTGATCATGGAAAATGTAAAGTAAAAGTGGTCAACTCCTTCTGCTATCTAGTAGATGATATTATTTGCAGTGGTGGGGAATGTGAAGTAACTATAATCACTTGATTGTGGGCTGCATGGGGGCAGGTTCAGGGAGCTCCTGCCAATGTTATCAAACAGGAGCTTGTCTCTCTCTCTCTGACAATGACAGAATTTATCACACCCACACTAGAGCTGCCATGTTTTACACTTGTACAGTATGAACTGGGCTCTAAATGCAGCTAACATGGTGAGATTAGAGAGGAACAAACAAGGGATGCTTTGCTGTAAGTGTAACGAATGGAAAAATCAGACAATGTTTTCAGCCTCCAAACTTTTGATTAATGACTTGGCCTCAGGTATTTAGAAGAACACTTGTGACACCATTGATTTGGACATGTGAATGAAGCACCTCATGCATTCATAAATCCCGAGTCTTGAAAGAGACAGAGGTACATGTAGTCAAATGAGATCTTAAAAAAACAGGCCTGACAAAAATTCAGGGTTGCCATTATTTACTGGATGTAAAATTCAAGGACTTTTCCAGGACTTTCCAAGCAAATCCAGGAATTTCAATATCAAATAAAACTTGAATGCTTTACAATTTTAGACAAAATACCAATAACCATAGCAGTTTAAATACATCAAGTAGTCAAATGAGATCTTAAAAAAACAGGCCTGACAAAATATTAAATTGATGCAATGGATTGTCCAAAGATTGGTAAAGAACAATCAGAATTACATTGCGATGCAATGCCCAACCTGTGGGAGTGAATACAAATAAAAAATGGATATGAGTTATATTAATCATATTATGACACATCAGGTCTTTCATGTAAAACCAACTTTTAAAGTGATATTTAATATTTCAGTTTTTAGTGAGTCGTCTAGGAATTTTTCCCTTTTTACCTACAGTACTTTGATTTCTCAATAAATTGCTATCATGGTTGTTGGCATTTTGTCTTGAATAAAATGGTTCTACTGCTGTCTATTGAGGAAAGCCAAAACAGTGGAACACAATGCTTTATACAATTCAGTAAAACAAGATATTTAATTTCCTCACCCATCAAGAGACCAGTCTATCCCCACCACTATGCTTTCTTCCACATCATCAACAGTGAATGCGGAAACAATTGCCATATAGCGAGTTTTGTTGGGGTACTGACTTTGAACTTTAACAACCTGAAATGAACATGCTCATCATTATGATTGCTACAGCCCAATTTCATAAAAACCAAAATTAGATTTATAGAATAAAATAAAAACATATACTTTAGTTATTTAATGTCTTTACATGCAGGGAGGTGTTGCCCAATCTCCTGAGCCAGAGGCTAATGTTTAAGTGGTTGACGGCACAGACTTTGGTGTGATCAAAGCTGATTTTATGGAGGAAAACCAGAAATCCCAGAGAAAAATCCTCAGAGTCAGATTGAGATTGACAAATATCAGCCCACGTGTGAACCCCAGTGATTCATTATTGGTGGGAGGTTTGAGTGAAGGCCACTAGGCCAACCTGACTAACAAAATATTAGTCTTAATAACAACAAATTTAAAACTACAGTGTAATTTTCAACTAGAAGTTGAAATATCAAATGAATACAATTAGCACCCAAAGTTCCTTCTTCCCACAAGAATACTTTTCCAAATCAACCTATGGAAAATAATTCACAATGACAACAACAGCAACTCCCTATGTCCACACCATCTTAAAAACTTCTTCTAGTAAAGTCTTTAATAATACCGATTCCAGACAGCTCTAGAAGCTTGAAGCACTTCAGGCCTTGAACTCTCTAATTTTAGGGGCACGGCCATTTGGGACTCAAGATTTCTGCCAAAAATAGGGCACCAAGGCAATTGCCAAAGGGCACCAAATTGTTAATACCCTAATTTAAAATAACCCATGTTTGAACACCTATCTCTCAAAGGTACGGCAGCACCGAACATAAAAGGGGCAGGCCATTTGTGGCCGTAAATCGTGCACATTTCTGGGGGCATTAGGGCAATGGCCAGGGACATCTACGGCAAATGCCGCATGGCCGTCGTAGATTTCAAGCCCTGAGCACTTGACAACCTCTCTAAAAAAGGCAATAATTGTACCGTATTTTGCCGTGTATATGTCAACCCCCTATTTTCTAGCCACAAAACTGTAAGTTTTAAAATTTCCATGCATAAGACAACCTTAATATTTTTCAAGATAAAAATAATAAAAGTTCTAAGTTTTTAACTCATATGGAGCAAAATGGGTTTTAAAAACTGCCCTGACTTTGGAGTTAATAGTGAAGATAGTCAATGGCTTGTACACAATTCAAAAAGAATTTTAATTAGTTTTGCTTAAAACTTTTTTTATGAATTAAGGTACTTATCATGTAATTGCTAGTTCCAAATGTTTTTATATAGTTTTGAGGGGTGTTAAAAAAATTTTTGTTTTTTGATCTGTATATAAGTCAAGTGCAACTTTTAGAAGTAAAATTTTGGTGTTAAAGAGCCAACTTATACACGACAAAATATGGCTAATACATATATTTTAGGGGTGTATATATGCCATGCAGAGATAACTTATATATCATTCTAGCTGTTTTCAAAACCATTTACTTTGACATAAGGACCATCTATATGCATTGGAGTGCTTTTGTCCTGATCTAACTCAGTTGGTCTTGGAAATTCATGTTGGGAGTTCAAATGAGTCACAAGTGTCACTGACAAAAATAGCTAAAAATTACTAAGTAGGTTCTTCAATAAAAAATAGTACTGACAGTAACTATAATTACATAAAATCGTTTTTATTCAATGCACTAATTATATTTATTAATATCAAAAAATTATTATAAAATAAACACTACAGCTTTAAAACTAGGAAGATTTTTAATGACTTAAATCCCTCCACATGAAGAATTCTGAAAATAGATCAATACAGAGTATAGTAACAGATACAATTTCCAAAGTATTAATAAAGTCAACCAGACACAGACAAATCTACAACTTACCAGTCTCATTGTGTCTTCATCACGTAATAAGTTAACCATTGGTTGTAAGTGTAACTGAAGTTCACCTTGATGGAAAAGGTTAACATTGGACAGATTACAACTGAAAATCATAGGTAATAATATCAGACATTCCAACCCTCCAAAAAGTAGAGACTGCCCCCCAATTTCGGTGGCTTTAATAGTATCTCCCAATTTTTTTTATAAAACTCTTTGATTTTTCAAACTGTACAGAAACTATTTAAAAAGTATTGCTTTTGGGCAAAAAATCCTTCAACTTTGTTCCAAAATGCTTTTTTTTTCTAACATTGTAATAGCAACTACAAGCTTAAACCTAACTGGAATCTGCTTACAACTTGAATGTGCTTAAGCAGTTTATCTCTAATCATCACCATCATCATCATCCAGTACATCTTTTCCCATACTATGGACTTGTGATGATTCTCCTCCCTCTTTTCCGACCTACAGACTTTTTGAACTTCAGAAAGGGAAAATCAGAAGACATTTTCAAGTTCTTAAGGCTTGGAAATGTCATTTCTATCCATCTAAAAAAATGATTTCTCTTGAAAATGTTTAGAAAATTGATCACCATGTAATCTATTTCCTGTCCTTGTGATGTTGGTATTTTAACTGTTTTACAAAAACATCCATAATGAATTTCAAAACCAGGAAACACATTATTGGTCATAATTCAGGATCTTCAACCAAATGTAGGATAATCGCAAAAAGTGGGGACCAGTTGAAATTCTGTAGTGTATCCAGTGCTACTGATTATTGCTAGCTTACAATTTATAAATACTCATTAAAAGTCTAGGAGAATTAAAATACAAAATAATGCAACACAAAATACAAGTTTATAAGTTTGAAACTTATTAGACTTAGTTTGTCAAGTAATATTCAAACCAAAGTTATCTAACCCAGAAATCAAACACAAGGTCTAAATTTCATGATAAAGTCTAAGTACTGTAGTGAGGGAACTGAGCAGACATTTTACTGGTGACTTTTCATCTGGGTAACGAATACTACGAAAGTTGGATTGCAAGTCTTCTTATTTGGGCTACTGTGTCCGTGGTAATTATCATCTTTTACTTTACATTTTTCCACTTATCCTTGTCTCTGTGCCTCGTTTTGTTCTTGATTACGTTTTGGCACTCGCTGCTCTCTTCAGATCTGAAGAGGGCAGGAGTACCAAAACGTAATCAAGAACACAAACAGAGACACAGAGACAAGGGTAAGTTGAAAGAAGTAAAGTCAAAGACGAAAGTTGGATTGTGAAAACTTTGAAAAAAACCCAAAGAGGACTGAAACTCAGATTACAATTTAGAGGAAGCTTAAATTATTAATAAATTTAAATAATTTTATACTTATCAATAGAAACTAACCTCCATGCTTGCCAATGACAGCTTTTCTTGTAAAATCTCCATCAGGTAGAGCAAATGCAGCCCCCTTTGAGGCAAAATATCCTTCAAAGCTGGACCTACAGTATGGAATGAGTTAAAAAATTAATTTACTTTAGAGTACTTGTAATATTTAGCCTGTGCATCATGTTTTTAGTCCAATCAAAGAAGTCACTGCTTGTTTCAGGTGATGTTACATGAGCCACTTTTTTATACAATGTCTCACATTGCCATCAAAAAATGTAATCCAAGCAATGCAATGGACATCCCATGTAATGCACACATCATGCAATGGCTAAATAATTGCTAGGCAAGTTGCAGACATTGTTACCAAAAATAAAATACAGTTCTACTTTTTGCAATGATTTCAGTACAAATTTCATGTTGCAAGAGCCATATTGCAAGACAAGTTGCAGAAAAAATTGCCTCAGTTAAGTAATATCACCTTAAGTGAGTTGAAACTTTAATAATAAAACTGATAACTGATAAAATGTAAAGATTAAAACTCTTTTAAATGTCTGATAATTGCCAAATGTGCTGTATGCATCAACATGAAGATATAAAATTAATTCTAATAAATTTAATTATTAAATTTTCAACCTCAAATATTGTATTTCGTGCATTCTGATTGGTTCACTCAATCTCGGTTATCAGCTCATATTCGGAGTTGACCATATATGGAAACTGACGGTGTTGTTTGCAAAGCCGAAAAATAGGCTCTGAATAAAATTTAGCTGTTATTTTTAAGTATTGAAGAGTTCAGAAAGCCCAAGAAATTTAATAAAACAATTATTCCATTCGCGCTTGTTGGACATGAGATGATTTGTAGCCAATTTACCATCTAATATCCAATGCTTGCTCTTGCAATAATTGTTAATTGTTTCTTGTTTTAACCTTTCAATGTTTTAAAACTTCATATTAATAGGTTTCTTGAAAAAATTTTCAAACCAAGCTCTAATTTTTTACCTTGATGAATTCATTATCATTGTAACTAAACAAAAAATGCATTTAAAATAACTATAAAAAACTATTTATTTATTTATTTTACATTTCCCCGAAGAAGGGGCCGGGCAACACCCACAGATCCAAGATCCAATTACGGGGTTCCCGAGGGCCTACGGTTTAACGTCCTTATCCGAGAAGAAACGAAAGTCTAACCATTTGCAGATGTTAGAGCAAAGGCAGCATTTTCTCCTCAATTATTTTAAGAGCCTAAGTGTTGGTCCGGCTGGGAATCGAACCCGAGCCTCCCACTCGATCGACTGGTACCTTATTAACTAGGCTAACCAGGCGGCGGACAATTCAATTACTCACTTTATTGATCAATGTTTACATCTAATAAAATTACCATTAAACTAGTTTTCAATCTGGTATCTAATTCTTTTTCATCACAAACTTGAACACAAACTTACAGTCAAACAGGGTGTTCTATTGATAACAACCTTGCAAACTTCCGATGCAACATTGGTAATTTAATTGGCAGTTTGAGCGGGGCAAGCTGCAACCTGCATGAGCAATTTACTAAATTCATTTTGTACCATGTAGCTGCAACTGTGATTTCTCATGAAAATATTTCAAGTGCTGCTGCAATATTTTGAGGATAGATTTGCAAGTTTTTATGTTGAGGAGCCACTCAGCAACTACAATGAGCTTCTTGATCACGTGAAAAAAAACTATTCCAGTTCTTTAAGGTGTAAACGATGAACAAATATGTCCCATGTTGCAGAAATTTGTTCATAATACTGGATACCAATTGTGGCAACAATTCAACAGCTTCTGCAATTTGTGTGCTTTACACCAGACGACCACAAGTCGATTATTCTTTCCCTTTTCTCAAGCAAAGTATGATTGTGATGTATGAGTCTATTGAGAGCCATGAAAGCTACAAAATTTGCAACTTACACATCAAAAAAATTTGAAAATCGTACTCATAGGTTGCAACTTGCTCCGTTGAAACTGTCAATTAAATTATCAATGTTGTGGCAGAACTTTGCACAGTTGTCATCAAAAGAACATCTGGAAGGGGAGGTGGATGCACCTCAAATTTGAGTGGCTCTTGTTTCAACAGCCCTTACAAATTATATACATTTGGTGTATGCTTTTTTAGCATTTCTTTTTACTTTCTTCTTTGCCATATTAGTTATTTCTGAGCGGACCTTTTTGGGACCCCCTGCATCTGCAATAAATATTGGTCTGGCCAGGGTTCAAAAAATTGATCCTTGTGTAACAAGTACGGCCCAGGTCAAACGTTGATCTTAGCATGCATTGAATGAAATTACACTTCTGGTCGACCAAAATTAATTACGTTTGACTCTTGAGTCAAACGTTGAACTAATTGTCTTAATTTGGTTGACCGGATCAACAAGAATAACAGAAGCTCTCCTTTTGGCAAAAAAACTCAAATCAAGGCTACGACATACATTATTGTACTTTATTATAATTTATGAATTTTGTTTGACATATGATAAGTTTGACGTTTGACCCACAGTCAATCTTATGCAGTTCTAATTGGCATCTGTCAGTTAACACGGCTGTGTCGATCAAAACTCAATCAGTCAATCTTAATTGGGACAAATGTCAAACTTATCATGTGCATGAAGGTGCAATTTCGTTTGACGCATGCTAAGATCGACGTTTGACCTGGGCCTAACACACTTTACTGCTAAGTCACAGAAGTTAAAACCAGTGAATCTTAACTGAACCTCTGAAAATATCCCATATTTTTACTTCCAAAAACTGTGTCTTTGTTATGTCTACTAAATATCAATTGAGATATTTTAACAAGAAAGAAAGAATAAAAAGACAATGAAATTACAATAAAATTAAGTGCCTAGGTCATAGTGCTGTGATCTAAAATTACATTTTTAAAATTTCCAATTGTTAGTCCTTGGAAGTGAAACTTTATATTTCCTTATAGAATGCCTCATATTACCAATATATTTCCGGGGTTGAGTTTATCAAAGGAGTGATTTAAATTCCTAAAAAACAAACTATTAGCTCGAAGAGTTTCATCTAAAATTATCTTCCCTAAAGAATGACATAATTTTTTTCATTAAAACTTTTAATATTTAGTTATATTTGTTAACAAAGAAAGTTTACTGGCTAATAAGAATTGTTTTGAAAATTACAAATAAAAATGGTCACTATAGATTATGTATTATTTTCCAAAACAAATTTTAAGCACTTCATAAAAGAAACGTTTAGAAATTTCTAGCAACGCGTAATGTTTTGCAGAATGCCTACCTTGAAAGCAGTTTATATCGATTACATTCGCAATGAAAAATATCCTTAAATTTATAGTTAGAAAATAAATTCACGCGGAAAAAGTTCAGCTACGAAAACAAAAACTCCGATGTCACTCGATCAAGATGACGAACATTGTACATTCAAAAACAAAAAGTATCCAAATACTCCGCGACACTATTTGTATTTAAAATCTTGAGTTTTAGCATTTAATACAATAAGAGAAACACCAAAAAAATCTTTAAACTTTCATCAATCGCTACTATTTTCAGCGTAAATCCCGCTTACTTGATTGAGAAAGCGCTGAAAATTCTATCTGTGACAAAACAAAAAGGTCACAGGTGACGGATGAAAGCAATCCAAGGTTTGGCTTCGTTTAATATGTCACAGGGATTATATACGCAACTGAACGCTTGCAAAATTGCACGAACGAAAAAGCTAAGTAATTAGAGATATCCGTAAACCAAGAATCTTGAAGTAGATAAGTCAATTGTTTCATTAGTCCGCTTACTACCCGTTGGAACCGAATAAAAGTACGGAGACTAAAAGAGAATATTGTCCCTTGTGCAAACACCGAAACAGAACAAGTTTGCACAAGTACATTGCAAAAACTTAAGAAACCTAACTTACGCTCTCGATCGACTAGATGTACTTGTGTGACAAGAATCTTCATATTCATCTTCTTCTTCTTCGTCCTCCTATGAAGATGTCAGAGAAATCTCAAATCGACTTGTTTTTACGTCAATCCCACGGAAGTTTGAACGATGGTGAAAATGCAAATACATTAAGTGACTTGAAAGTATTAAAATCAAAACAAACTGATACCGATTCTGCATCGATTGACGCTGTTTCCGAGGAAGGTGATCTCTGCACCGTTAGCAAGGACATTTTAGCTGAAAATATTCTCCATCTTGCAAAATTTTGTACTATATACCTGAAATCTCCCACCGGTTCAACATCCTATGGAAAGAATCAATCATTGAGCATGCGTGATGGCCGTGACCATCCCCTTTGTCTATTGTGTTGGGTTTCATGACAAAACAAATTTACTTCCTTTCAAAACAAACGTTTATTTTCAGAACTGTTTGGTGCTAAAAAAAACTCTTCATATTCACATAATATCAAGAAATCAGCAACACATCAATCAATTTCACTAACCTGTTTGAAGATATAATATCTCCTTTTTTTTGTAAGTGAAATTGTTTGCTTGCAGCTCATCGAATGCGAACCGGAAATAAACGGGAGCGCGCAGTCTAACGCCTTAAATGGTAAAAACTGAAATTTGGCATTTTAATTTGTACGTGGTGATGTGAAATAAAAAGAAACCATATCATATGCATTGTTACATAATTATTATTATGGCAGCTAGAACGAGGAAAAAAATTTCAATCTTTTTTCAAGAAGAAAAAAACACAGACCTACGAAAATGCAAATTTTAGTACTTTATAAATATAGCTGACGACTGGAGTAAAACTAAAATAACTTCAAAAGTATAAAGAGTTATATTTTTAAATGGAAGGGAAACCAATAAATGTATTAATGTTATGAACACATAAAGGCAAGGAAAAAAAACTTTTAAATTATTAGCTTTTTTTTTTTTTAAATTGGCCAGCTTTCAGTTGACTCGTTTCTGAATATTACCAAAAATAATTGATGTCTGTTAATGTTATGATGGTGTGTAGAATTTTATAATCTCTAACAGAACGCCTTGGATTAAAAATTCAACGATTTAGATTTATTATTTAATATAACATGATTGTTGTCTTGTTTTTAAAAAGAGGTTTTAAAATGTTCGAGTACGTGGTACTTATAACAATAGAAGGTATTGGCTACTACTGATAAAAACATCAAGACAAAAAAACAAAACAAAAACGAAGGCAAAGACGGTCACAAAAGTTTTTCACACACACACATGACTCAATCAGGAAAAGAAGAAAAGAAGAAGTGAAATTGGCCGAATGACTTTGAGCACAGTTTTCCAAACTTCAATGGCAGGACAGAATGTATTTTTGTAACTGAGAAAACAAAGTTTTATTCAAAGCCAGATGTACTGATATATAACAAACTTACTTGAATATGCGGAGGTACGATGTTAGATTTAATTTCTGTTGAACCATTCTTCGATAACACTAACAGAGGCGGCGTAGAATGCGCCGAATTTTGGATGTGTAGAGGCTAGAGCAGAAAAGGTAAGACGTATCAATCCTGAATGTTTTCCTAACACCCGAAGCCGGCTAGCGGTGAATTCTGGCAATCTCTGGTCGCGAAGTGTACTCTTAAGGTATTTGTATCTGTCTCGCGGCCAATATCCATTGTTCAAAAAAAGTGTCAAAAAAATATGAAAAGCATAAACATGTAAAAATATTGTTTAACTTCTCGTGAACACGTATGATGTTGAAAATCTAGAAATTGACTCAATTGTAGGATGAGGTATGTTAGAAAACATTTTGAATTTTCAAATAGCACCAAAGAACGGCAGTGCTTTTATTTTCCGAATTCCCAGCTGAAGCAATCTTCCGGAAATCTTAAACTGTTAAACTTCCTCTAATTGTAAAAGCCGCTGAGCCGTCTGTGAAGTTTTGCGCCTTGGAATTCCTTCGACTTCGTCAACAGCAAATGCTGTACTAAAGGCTTACGCTGCAGGTAAGTATACTGGTGTAATTTGCTGAAAGAAAACTCATAATATAAGACAGTTGATAGGTAGAGTTCCTGGTCAAACCTTCGTGTTGGTCATTTTTTGTGGATACGAAATGCATGTCTGAAACAACTCAGTTGACTAGCAACAGATCTAGCAAGGGAATATTGGCCAAGACCTTTGAAATTATGTATGTTGAGAATATATAAATAGAAAAATTCCAACTTTTTTCCGCAAGCAATCTCTCTCAGATGATACGTAGGCCGATATGCTAGGTTAAAACTCAAATTAGAATTCAAGTGCATGTTGTGCAATTTTAAAAACGCCTCGCATCTTAAAATGAAACACGTAGTTCAAATCAATAATCTTTCAGATACTTAGATATCGCTCATTTATGTCTGTGGATATTGGCTTTAGGCAGTTTAGCTGTTTTATCATTTTAATTCTTGGAGTAAAATTTAATTTGTCAGTTAGAAAGCGTTTTTATGATGATACGTAGCCGGTTTTGTTAGCTTATATAACTCAACTTTGAATTCAAGTGTACGTTTGATAATATACAAACGCCTTGTATCTTTTAAGAAACACATTGGTTAAATCAATAATCTTTCAAATTCTTAAATATTGCTCATTTATTTCTATGGATATTGGCAGTATTTTAATAATTTTAATACTAAGAGTAAAATTTGTCAGTCAGAAGGCAAATTTAATTCTTATTAGTGCCTTGATCAAAGGAGACGGTGTTAAAGATTTTATGATAAAAAGTTAATACTGATAAAAAAAAACCGTTTTGGAGTCGTACTGACGTCAAGTCAGGCTTTAACTTGTGACAAAAAACTACAATAAATTATTGTTTTTAACGCTTTGCAGTTTTTTTTCTTGAAATAAGAACTCATGCACTTCATTCTTCTTACAGTCAAACTAGGAAAATTTCCTTTTTTAGAAGTTTGTTAAAGGAAACGTTTCTTAAACAATTGTCTTAACAGAGTCTTAACAGTTCGTTCCGGTCACAAAAAGAAGCGGCGAAATGCCTTCGCACGTCATAAAGTTGTGGTCACGACCATTATCAGACTGTAAAAAAAATTTTGAAACGACTTGCTTAATTCGACAATGGGCCAAGATTTACAAAAAAATATAAATTGAAAAACTGACTTAAATAATTTTTACAGGGACATGTACACAACTTTAAAAATAGATCCTCAAAAAGTGTTGAAACATGCAAATGTACTTCGAAGTAACGGGCGTCTCAAGAAAATCAATTTTTGAAGTAAAAAATTCATTTGCTAGCGAGAAAAAAAGATTTAATACGCGTATTGTTGTTTTTAAAGTTCGTTTAATAAATTATTACTCAACAAATGGTCCTTAGCATTATAAAACATTTTATTTCCTGTAATGCAGTTTTAGCAATCATTAGTACAACCGAGTACTTAGGTATAATCATTCCTAATTGAAATCTTTTGTCAAGAAGATGGTTAATGCAAATTTTGCACCTTGCGGATTAAAAATCATATTTGAAAAATCCTAGACGCAAGACCAATGCTTAACATCGATGTGTATACGTTAGAAAACTAACTGTACGCCAATATTTGATAGATGCGAAAGGTTAAAAAAAAACGAGAAGACGGAGAAAGTCTACTTGCGGGGGAGGAATAAGAATCATGTTGCGCAATGATTGACGAAATTTCTCTTGTATAACTAGTTGCGTGGGATGTTTCCAGCACGTCAGAGAAAAAATGACCCGAACATTGTTACTTCAAATTACATCAATTTTGGAATTAATAGTAATTCCTTAATTTGGTTGGTGTTCAGTAACAGGGTTTCAGCCCCGGGGGGGGGGGGTACTCCCCTATATAAGGTATATAGGTATGTGCCGCCCCAAAGGGTATGGTTTTTGAGCCGTTTTGGTCTGAAAACGGGTATAGATTTTGACAATTATGGTCTGAAATCGGGTCGGGTTTTTGGGGCCGGGAACATTTACGAAAGCTTACAATTCTCACTGCTTTATACTTCCTAATAAAAAATATTATGCTTTAACGTAATATACTTTGTTGTGATTTCACTCGGATGCTATAATAATGTAACGATTTTATAAAGCCATGTATGAAAACGGGTGTATATTTTCAAGTTCAGATCTGAAAACGGGTGTGGAAAATGGCATGTTTAGGTCTGAAATAGGGTCGGAATTTGAAGACCCGGGCGGCACACCCCTACCAAGAATCCCGAGGAGTACCCCCCCCCCCGGGGGTTTCAGCCCTAATTATATCCAAGTAATCCTGCAACATGATTTTTACATAAATTGGACTATTGCAAGGCACTGATTCCATCAGGCAATCACAAATCAGAAAGCAAACCAACCAATCATATGGGAAAAGAATGATGGAAATCATGCGGTTTTTACTTATCTACCTGAAATTGTTTTAAATATTTGCAAAAAAATAGCTGATGGCTTGGCTTAAGAGGCATTTTAAAATATTCATATTGTATTTGTTATTAAATTTCATGTCGTGTAATGTAGTTTTTAAAATCATTTATCAGTGCGATGTCGTAGGTACATCCGGCTTCCTCCATGTCTCTTATCAAATTTCTTTTCAATGTTGACAGCAGTCTTCCCCTCCATCTTTCCACCGACTGGAATCCAATCATTGGCTATCCTTGGCAGTCCGCTCCCCCTTCTCCATTCTAACATTATGGAAAAAACCAAGTCAACCTTCTTTTTCTTATCTTGTTGGTCAATACAATTTCTTAACTCCGGCTTCTCACATGCATTTTCATTCGTATTCCGAATATCCAAAAGTTATCACTGAAAACGTTCAACTGCTATGTCTCAACGCATAAATGGGAATTGATGAGACAGTTGCATTGTAGATCCTTTAGTTTTCATATTTAACCTTTTAAACCTTCAAATCATCCGCATACTACCAAAAGCTGAACCTGCCTATCCAATCCGTACTTGCACCTTCTTTAAGCATGCAAGTCCCATCCTTACAAATCAGGTATTGGAAATTTTCCACCTGTTAGTTTCACTTCCTCTTCATCAATGACCGCCGCCTGGTTAGCCTAGTTGGTAATGTGCCAGTCTATCGTCCGGGAGGCTCGGGTTCGATTCCCGGCCGGACCAACACTCAGGGTCTTAAAAATAATTGAGGAGAATGTGCTGCTTTTGCTCCAACATCTGCAAATGGTAAGACTTTCGCGTCTTCTCGGATAAGGACGTTAAGCCGTATAGTCCCTCGGAGACATCTGTATGTTTATGTGTGTGTGTCTGTCATGTCAAAGGTCTCCGTCCATCTTTGAGTGGCAAAGATGGTGTCCCCAATTAGTAGGCCTATGGCAAGCTAAATAAATTGACACCTAAATAAAGTCATTATTATTAATATTATTATTATTAGTATTATTATTATTATCAATGTTCACCCTTAATTTTCCATTCAATGAATTCAGTACTTTGCATTTGATCAAATTATATTTTAGTCCCGTCTCCCATTGTTTCCTTCACTCCGTACATTCTTGCAGATTCTCCCCTCGGCTAAAGCCACGTGACCTTAGCGCCCATATTAGTGAATGCAACTTCTTGATACTAGCTCCTCAGTCGCAAAGTCCACATTGAATAAACCAATTTCATCAAAATGAATACCGAATTCGCCCTCCTACACCATCCCAATTCCCGATAACTCACCAATGGAAATAGAAAAAATCCCCTTGCTTCACTCCCGTCTTGATCTCAAAGGATTCCGTCAACCCACTGTATCTCCAAACTCAAACAACATTCATCATAATCTTTGTGAGAATTCGAAAGAATGAAAAGACTCCACATAGAATAGTGCCCCTGCTCACAATTTCAAAGGCTTTAGAAAAGCCAGTGCAACTGATGGAGACATTGCTCCGATATTCCCTTGACATCTTCCAAATTCCTCTCAACACATGAATGGCATCTGAGTAAGATTAGCCTCCATGAAATCCAAACTACTACTCCTAGAGCTTGTATACTCCCAAAAACGTGCTTTTAATGCATAACAACT
Organism: Isaurus tuberculatus; assembly: GCA_025447995.2. Taxonomy (NCBI): domain Eukaryota; kingdom Metazoa; phylum Cnidaria; class Anthozoa; order Zoantharia; family Zoanthidae; genus Isaurus; species Isaurus tuberculatus. Next base: position 12,648 of record JAOEHV020118184.1, on the reverse strand, counting down.
CTTCAGTTTGAACATTCCGTAAGGTCTCTCTTTTTTTGATATCCTAAAAATGATTCAAGTAACCCAATCCTCAGGCACTGACATTCCTTTTTCTCAAATCAAGACACACATAAGTAGCTGAAAGTCAAAGCTTTCTTCTTCAACATTCTTCAGCAGCTCCGCTTGCAACTGATCAAGCAAAGGTGACTTTCAATTTGTGGTATTCTTTATAGCTTCAAGAAGTTCTTTCAGTTTTCTCTTATCATAATCTATGTCATTATTTATTCTCCTCTAACGTCTCTGCTGGTACTTCAGCATCTCCTTGATATGTTCAACTGAGATCCCTGCTTGTTCTTTTGGCTGGTTCAGCACCTGGCCATAAATCCTTTCAAGTAATAATCACATATCCAAACACTGAGAAGAGAGTCGAAAATACGACGCGCAGCGGAGTATTTTTGACGTAAATTCGAAGTGTTTGGAAATGTGATGAAACACTGTCTTGAGTATTTGACTATATCTTCTCAATCGAAACTAAAACTAAGGAGTAAACGAAGAAATAAAATCGTAAAAATATATGCTAATTAAGATCACGTATCCAAACCATGGTCACGGTTATGATTTTTTTGTTTTAACTTGATGAATTATTAATGAGTTTGAGAAGAGTAACTCCACACTCCTTTCTCCTCGTTTCAAACCTTTTCTTCAAATTCTTTCTGCAACTCAGCTTCACATCCTTACCTATTTCCCTATATTTTTTTCCCTCGTCACTTCCCTCTACTAACACCTTTCTTTTGTTTCCTCCTCTTATTATTCCTAAACCTAATATCCTCTTTTATCCACTTACTTTTTCTTCCTTCCTCAGCCTCCAAAGCGACGTGCCCTAGTCAGTGCACCTTTAAAGCGACCCCAGACAACATTCACATCCTGTTTTTCAGCCTTCTTAAATTTCTTCTCAGTTCTGAGTATTTTAAACCCAATCCCCAGTTCCAACTAAAAGGCCCTCCTTCCCTTCGCATTTTTTAACGCATCCGTGTTCCGTTTATTTTTTAACTCCCTCGGTTTTAGTCTTCCTTGCCTTTAGCTTATCTTGCACCTGACCAAGAAATGGCTGCTGCTAATACCCGTTCCTCGATATGTCCTTTATTTCAAAACCGATGATCTCCATCTTTGGCTAATGCAGATGTAATAATTTTGTTTTTTGATTCTGCCAACTAGTGACGTACAGGTTTTTTCATAGGTTTCCTTGTACTTAAAGAGGTATTCATTTATGTACAGGTTGTTACCGGGACATACATCAAGCAGTCTTTATCCATTGTCAAAGGTATCAAAATGAACTAATAACATTTCAAATGTATCTCTTTCATTGCAGAACGTGGCGTTGAAATCGCCCATCAGCAGGACAACATGTTTTGGTACAGCATCTAGCAGTTTCTCTAGCTGCTCAACTTAAATGATCGTGTATTTCACGTGGGCCGTCTTGAACTTCGCCCCGATGATGCGCTCTGACATTAGTTGCCAGTTGATGAAAACCTCCATCGCCGTGATTCCCACAGCTCTTTCATGTGTCTCTCCTCTAGACTACAAGCCCTTACACACATATCTGTTTTTGTTCCTTCATTTTACTCGGCTATCTCCAGAATGTTTATAATAACGGTACATCTCCTTATAAAGTGTTTCAGTTTTTCTTCTTCCTTCATTGTTGGTACATACCATATACACTTCCAAGTGAATTATTTTTCCGTAAGAATTAGGTGCATCCTGGGCGAGGATTCCAGATTGTTACACCGCCCAGGCCAGTTTTCTGATAGAACTGTAGAACTGCTTGTGGTTTCAGTAGCAAGATTTTTATAATAGAGACTGTCTTGCTAGGCTCGAACCCTATTTTACCCTGCACTTAGAGTCGCGCTATCTCTCTCATCCCTCTCCATATGGATTACACTAGCCTGCGTTGCTGGCGGTCTTGTGAGCGGGCGGAAAGAGTAGAAAATCTGACTGTGAACGAGCACAAACAAAAAGACTGGGGAGAGAATGACAATGTTACTTGGGGGTGGAGGGGGAGGGGTGAAGGGGAAAGACCTTCTCCACCCCCACCCCCTAGTAACTTTTTTATCTTCTCCCGAGTCTTTTGGTTTGTAGACGCTCAGATTTTGCACTTTTTCCGCTCTCACACAAGACCGCCAGCTACGCAGGCTAGGATTACACGGTCCATTGATGGCCTTAAGCCTCCCACCATGACAAAGTGTTAGGAATCATTTATCTCTGAACCACGCGAACCAAAATATCCATATTTCTAAGTTTTTTTAATTTAAATAGTTACTACTGGATTACGTTTCCTTTTGTTTCCTTCGAATAAAAACACTTTATTATTTTGCTTTTACCCTGGCCGACATGAAATAAATATATTAATAAATAAAGCTACGTTTGTGAATCGAAATTTTTAAAAAACTGACTGCTGCTGTGTGGGCTCCTTCTGTGATGAGATGGCGCCAAGAGGGTCTGTTTGAGGCAGCTGATTCCCAGGACTTTGTGTTGATGGTGAAGTCTTTTAGGGAGACCTTCAAGCTGTCCTTGAAGCGTTTTCTCTGCCCTCCGACTTTGCGTTTGCCTTCACAGAGTTCCCCGTAGAGGAGCTGCTTCGGTATGCGGCTGTCTGGCATTCGGGAGACGTGGCCTGCCCATCTCAGCTGGGCCTTGCGCATGATGGTGATGATGCTGGGGAAGTTTGCCTGCTTCAAGACCTATGTGTTGGGAACTTTGTCCTGCCAGCAGATGTGGAGGAGGTTTCGAAGGCATCTGAGATGGAACTGGTTGAGCTGTTTTTCATGGCGTCTGTATGGTGTCCAGGTTTTGAAGCCGTAGAGTAGGGTGGTAAGCACGACTGCACGGTAGACTTTAAGCTTTGTCTCAAGCTTGATTCCTCTCCTCTCCCAGACATGCATTTTTCCGCAGTCTCCCAAAGGCACTGCTTGCCTTGGCGATTCTGTGGCAGATTTCGGCGTCGATGTTGACATTGTGGGAGAGGATGCTGCCCAGGTAGGTAAAGGTGTCTACTGCCTGGAGGGTCTGTCCGTTCACTGAGATGTGAGGCTCACGGTAATGGTTGCCTGGAGCTGGCTGGTACATCACTTCGGTTTTCTTCGTGCTTATAGTGAGACCAAAGCTATCACAGGCTGCTGAGAAGCTGTCCATCTCCGCTTGCATCTCTTCCTCGTCACCGGCATTGAGAGCGCAGTCATCAGCGAAAAGAAAGTCTCTGATAACCGTTTCTTTCACTTTTGTGACAGCAAGCAGGCGCCTGGGGTTGAACAGCTTTCCGTCCGTCCGGTACCGGATGTTGATGCCAGGCTCGTGATCTCTGAAGGCGTCAGACAGCATTGCGGAGAACATTGGGCTGAACAGTTTAGGGGCCAAGACACAACCATGTTTGACTCCGTTGGTGACTGGGAAAGCTTTGGAGGATTCACCATCGTTCAGCACCTGGGCCATCATGCCATCGTGGAACTGGCGCACGATAGCGATGAACGTACCAGGGCAGCCAAACTTTTCCATGATTTTTCAGAGTCCATACATTAATGTAATACACGTCAAAAATTACGAAAACTGCGAATTCCTCCGAAAATTATGTACATTTTTTCTTGTTGCTTTGTCGGTTGAAACTCCTTGGATGTTTACTCCGTTACCCCGAAAATAAAGAAAATTCACCGTGTAGAAACCTAGAAACACCGTCTAGAAGTCAAATAGGTTAAAAAAAACAAGCCAAACATTTCTGTCAGTAGTTGCCATAGGAACAACATTTAGGTTCTGAAAGAGTCTTCCATACGTAGTCTAAGGCTGTAGGTTTTTATTATTGCCCTTCTACGGAGTGCTATGTGATAAACATTTGCCAAGGGAGAATTAAATGCTTCGCTCAACACTTTCGTGCTCTCCTACGTCATAGCGTTTTCTATTTTTGTCTAGAAACACACGCGAGGCTGTTTTATTTCCTTAATATAGAGCCACCTTAATATGTTTTCAAAAAAGAAGCGTTCTTGCATAAAAAAAGAAGAGAAAAAAAGAGTGAACGCAGCGGGAAAAAATAATGTGTTTAAAATGCAAAAGTTTTATAATTTAGCTGTCTCAGTAGGCAAAAATTCGTCTGTTCAGCATCGAAGATAGCTACTATATAATTTGCGGTTTCAATGAAATTTCATAGAAGAGTAAAATAATCCATTTACATATTGTTTAGTTATCTAAAATACGCCTTGACATGATAACCATCGATAAGCCTTAGATTAGATAAGCTAAAAGTGGTATATTTTATCGAAAATCAAAGCTAGTTTTAACAGATGTCCAAAATTAAGTAAGGTAAGCAAAATCTATGAACGGTAAACTCTCTTAGTTTACCTACATGATCTGATATATATTTCCTTAAAACGATAGTCGATATAATGATGTTCAAAAAACGCAATGTCACAATGTCAACTGAGAATCTTTAATATGCGTTTTGAATGGTTTATTTTATGCATCAATTATGCATGGCCGTATACGAGAACACAAACAAACTATATGAATTTTAAACTCTTAGTTTAGTTCCACGATTAGACGAAGAACAATGTTTATTTGCTGAAGACGATATTATGATAGTAAAACATGTCACATTGTCAACTTAGTTTTTTATGCGTTTGGACTTGGACTGCGTAAATAATTCATAGCATTGAACCTCAGTTGATAACAGAAAACTGAAGTACTGTTTACAAGTCAGTAAAAAAGTCTTGGTATCACAAAGATTACTGTATGCGAACTTTTTATCGTAAACTCAAATCAACCTGGTAAACTTAAAGGGATTAATCATGTTTCGAAACCAGTTCTAGTATAAACAAATCGATAAAACGCGAACTTAAAGTTCCTTTTTTTTATTAAAAACATGAACAATGAGGCTCAAATCGCCCGAAAAATAAGAACAAATTAAGAACAATTTGAGGCTGAAATGAAATTAAAAAAAGAAAAAATAGCAAAATGAGCGTGGCTTGTCACAAAGAGCATCACACATTAAATAAATTTCGTTACTTATTATTTTAATACAAGTATACTCCAACTGTAAGAACTACATGTACAGTCATCTGCTGTAAAATACACAAAATTTTACGCCCGAAAAATAAGAACATTTTGAGGCTCAAATTGTTGAAAAAAATAAGAACATTAAGCCTGGGCAAAATTTTACAGGTTCTTAATAAAAAAAAGTGTATATTCATCATGTTTTAATAAACATTAGGCTGATAAAACAAATATTAAACGTATGTTCCGCTTTTGAAACGATTGTTTTAAACAATGTTTGAGCAGCGAAAATGGACGAAAACAGTTTCAAACATACAATTTTAGATCAACGACTGCTTTCTAGAAAGTTGTCTTTCCGTTTTTATGTTGTTTATAATTAATAAACTCACTGTATTAAATACTAAAGTAACATATAGAGTATCAAAATTTCCTCCCACCCGGAAATAACAAAATGAAACCTTTCAGATTATTATATATGCATTTTTTTACTGAAATGAAATTGAATTGACATTCTCGATAGGCTCTAAATGTAAACAACACATCTTTCTTGCTTTCATATTACAAAGATTATACAATGACCTGCTAAATGGTATGGTTTCAATTGAACTTTTAAGCATTTAGATCTATTTTGCAGAATTAAATTAGACTTGTACATTGTTTTTAAAATTACTGACAAAAACACGAATAAATTTCCCTCGACTAGCTAAACGAATCATGTCTAACCAACCGAAGGAAAATTATTATTTTTGCGATGTTTCGATAAACTTGGTTTTAAACCGTCACAAAATTGATTTATGATCCTTGTCACACAATAACATTGGTTAACTCTGCGAAGGCATGAAAACTTAATCATTACTGAATTCTGCTCTTTACACTTAGAAAACCGTAGCAAGTTGATAAGCTTATCGGACTTCATGTTGTTTGCAATTGAATTCAAACTTCTTTTATGTGCTCAGATTGTCATTCAAACAACTCTGCAATAGTCAAAACATTTTCGCATGAAGAATTTCTACGGCTAACTTTGCTGAGGGTTTTAACCAAATCAAATGTATCCAACGTCTTCTTGTAGCATCACACACAGCTGTTTAAAACCCGACAAAGTTTGCAATGTAAAACTTCTTCAAGATTTTCCACACAGAGACTGAGAGAGTGCAATTTCCGCAACGCTAACGGCAACTTATATTTCTACCAGGCATGAATCATCAATCTCCTCCAAGCAAAACTGTTTCAATTTCTTTCGGAAGGACATTTTATAAGCTCATGAAGAGAACAACTCGTTTGTTTACAGATGAAGAATATGTTGTAAACATAAATATCACGCGAAAATTAAGCTATTCACAAATGTCTATTTCAGTTTTTGTGTGTGCAGAAATATACACATTATATTGCAGGTTATTACGGCTGGCAGTTGTGTTGTAACAAAACTTTAACCATTGGCAAAATTTCAACAAAATTACTTACTTTTTGGTAAATATCCGAAAGTTCTTGGCCTTGTTTGCTGCTCGTCGAAAAACTTTCAAGATTCCTTTTCCGTCGCGAGAAGCCATACTTCGTTTGTTTACGTGCAATGTGATTTTTGATTCTGTCGTTTATGATGTCACGGTTGATTAATTCTGCTTCAAAACTCTTAACATAAAATTCGTCTTAAGAATTTTTAATCCCCCTTTGATCGCAAATCGTGATCTTAATCGCATAGCTATAAAATGGCAATAAAACGACAACAGCATCCGATTCGCTGTGTATTTTTTTCTCTCCTTTCAATTTTGTTTTCTATTGTTACAGCTTGTAGCTCCAAGACAAACAAGTTTTACCCTCAACAATTTTTAGAACAAATTTATGCGCATAAATAAAAATATACAAGTCAACGCTACTTTTCCATATTTAGCGTTAGTTCCAATGGCGGATCGCCCACTATCGAAAACCTAAAACCACTTGAATAAAAACATGTTCGAAATTGAACAAATTTTTGTGGTTTTATATCCCACGAGAACAATTATACAGCCATGATTTACAGTGCCTTGCAAAGCTTTGTTTCTCAAAGAGGAAATTAGGTTAAACGAACCCTTTTAATAGCAAGTTCACTTCGCGTTTACTATTATCAACTTTTTATATTATTGGTGACAGGTGATTAATCTTTAGAATAAACACGAAAAAAAAACTTTAAAACCATACACACTTAAGATATTTTTCATAGATGGCTTAAATTCGAGGCTCTTTTTGCAAGACAGGTCACGTTAAGGTGTTAATGCGGCTTAATTTTAACTATGCGACAGCATCATAAAATGTTTTTCCTTTTATTTGTCCAAAGAATAGTAAGATTAAGTTAACAATTGCAGGTAAACAACAAATGTTTTATAAATTTTTTTTGACTTTGTTTTTTTTATGATTAAAGGAAACATCAGTTTTTCATGAATCAAAATGTGCCATGGTGTTCGGTAGATTTCTCATTTGCAGAGTTCATACAGTTTTTTTTTAAATTCCATGAGTGATGATTTTGTTTTTTATTAAAAACTTAAAAAACGCGTAAGTAGACTGGAAAATGTCCTAAAAACTGAGGCTGCGAAAAGGCAATGAACTTTTACCCCCTACACTGTAGAAAAGCACGGAAATGTTTTAATAATCTTTAGTCCATAGTACAACATCGTATTTAGCGCAGGTAATTAACATGTAAATTTTTAAGTACAATTTGCAGACACCTGTAAATCAATTTGAAAGCCTTGTATATTTTAAAACAGTGCCCCCGAGGTCTAATGTTTAGTCTGCTAATTTATGAACGTAAGACCAACGGAGCGTGTGGCTGTCTCCCATGTGAGATTTACGGTACCAAGGATAACTCTGATTTTCGCTTGATAAACCAATAAAAGATCCTTCAAGAAGAACATTTAAATTATGTTTTCTCGTATGGATGGCATAAAGCGTGTGGAACTCATTTGATCTGGTTCAATGACCCAACTTACCTAACTTTCTTCCAACAGCTGTACCATCACATCCCACCACATGAATCGCGAGCGCGAGCATGCAAGCATCGAATACCTGTAGCCGTAGGCATAATTGCTACTGTTTTCCAATGTAGTACGAACTATATCAAAAGCTTAATGCGACTGGAAAGCGACTCACATAGAGAACGTATGCGTGTCAAAGGCGTACATATAACCATTCATAACTGTTCGGGCTCCAGTCCTGTGTTTCGCACGCGTACTTGGATTTGTTGATTTCATTTCAGGGTACTTAAGCCTGAAATCGATTGAAGAAACTATTAATGCATTTTAAGCCTGGTTTTCATGTGATCAGTAGGGTCGGCGATGATCTGCGACACGATCGGAAACTATCTGCATCGGAAGATCGCAGACACAACAGACGTGTGTTTCCATTTATGTTTCAACGATCGTAGATACTCGGTGCGAAAATAGCGCCAAATATCTCAGTTCTCATTGGGCAATTATTGACTCGTGATTTAAGAGGAACAATGATATGTCGGCGATTACCGCAGACCCTCCTAGACATGTGTTTCCATTAAAATTTTTCTTTGTCGGCGTGATCGTAATGGTCTACCAGTGTCACGCTTCACAGCTGGTTCACGTGTTCTGCCACCGAGATTGCACAGACTAAGTTCGAAGCCAGTTGACGCGAGATATCTCAGGGTGTAAGGTTATTCCTATTTCCCCTTGTTATTTCACTGGGCGAGCAAGCTTGCCATCCAATGGGTCTATGAAATATTCAACGTTACTGCAAGCAGTCCTTACAACTCGGGATATAGCATGCGTAGCAGCGCATTAGGGTTAGGGCTTGGGGTGGGAGAGAGGGGAATGGGGAAGAGGAGCCCCTCTCCCTTCCCATTCCCCAGCGCAACTGGGCCGCTACGCAGGCTAGAGATAATTCAGTCTGAAGGACAGGAATAATCCTAGGGGTCGAGTTGTTTCTTCCCATATCAACGGATCTAGCCCGAGTAGTCTCGCGGATTGAGGGCAATATTTTACAATGCACAAATGCGTTCTACTCATGCGCGAGATAATTCGGGTGTCACATTTTCATGCGAAACAGGACCGCATATCGCACATATTCCGAGAACTGCTTAACCTTACCCCTTCGGGTGCTCTTGGGGATTCCATTTTGTTCTCTTGGTAATTGCAGCTGGGTACGCTAAGAGCGTAAAAGTAACTTGAGTCGTGGCACGTAGGACAAAGATTTGTTGTGCATAAACGTACATTAAAAATACCAATTAATTACAGAAATAAACTTCTATAGTTTAGCAATCTTTATTAAAACATATAAGAAAACGAGAGAACTGCGTACAAATATTTAATCAGCGGACTGATTACACAAAGAATTAAAAGAATTCAGAAGACAACCAGTAAAGCTTTTTGTTTCTTAATTACTAGGAAGAAACGAACTGCGGATCTTACAAGCTCAAATCACAAATATTTTTTCAAAACAACCACTCCCATACTTAGTAAAAACTTAAAAACAAAAACTTTTGAAATACAGTTTCTTTTAAGCTTGTTCTAGCTTTTGAGTCAACGCAAAACTAAACAAGCGCAGCGATTTGCATTTAAAACAGCTCTAAGTCATTGCATGTTCGGTGATTGGTCTCCATTCTGTTCCGGCTCTGGTGATGCAGATTTCTGTTTCTGTGGCGAAGGGGAGCGAGATTTGCGTGGTGTTTCAGATCGGGAACGTGAGCGGGAACGCGAACGAGATCTCGAACGACGTGGAGTTGGCGAGCGGGACCTTGAACGTGAACGAGACCGTGACCTCGACCTTGATACCGATCGTCTTGGGGAACGAGACCTGGAATTGGAGCGAGATCTGCGACGGCTACGATGTCGGGACCTAGACCGTGACCTTGATCTTGAACGTGTATAACTACGTCTGCGATCCCTAATAGAACAAAGCTAAATCACTTTTTCTGAAGAACTAAAGCTTTTTTTTACATTACTTCGGTGACACGTATGGCATTTACATCTAAACCTATAGGTTAGGGGTCGTTTGCTAATCGTCCTATCTCGCAGCCAGAGGTTGAACTGTCAAGGACGAAGCTCAACGAAAAGCTGTGCTGCCGTGTAGGCGCTCGGCCCCAGAGCACGATCCATACATAACCTCGGAACACAGCACCACAGCCGAATAGAATAAGCTGGGAATCAATTTTTGCTGAGGGAGGAAAACCGGAGTACCTGAAGAAAAACCCTCAGAGTCAGACTGAGATCGACAAATTTCAGCCCACATGCCGAGCCCGGGACTCGAACCCGGGTCATAGACGTGGGAGGCGCGAGTGATGACCGCTACACCAACCTGACTCTCCTTTTTGATTACGATGTGAAGAGGCATTTTGATTCTGAAAAAGTACTGTAGGAATGGTTGTATAGCACCATAATGAGAGGGAAAAAGACCTCTGAAGAACTAAACTCCAAAACGTCTGTGATCTTTCTCCCTCTCATTACCAACTTAAACTTAAATTTTTATGCAACTGTATCTTAAGAAACACTGATGTGGTTCATCATCATTAACACATTTACTGTAGGAATTGGCCTATATTACATTCTTGGAAGATTATTATTATTATTAATTATTAATCTTTTTCAACAGAACATATTCTATCAAGGAAAACAATTTCTAATTTACAAACTGTACAGAAATTAACATACTATGTTTTCTAGTGCGCTGGTCAACAATTTTACACATTATTTTTATGGTTGAAAACTAAATAACCAGAAAATACAGCAACTAAAATGTTTCTTTGTACCTTGATCTACTCCTTGAACGTGAACGCGAGCGAGATCGCCTTGGGCTCTCCTGCATAAAAAGATAAGTTACAAGATATTTTCTCACTTGACTCAATGTGTAGTTTATGATTACGCAGTGTATTTTTTATACATTAAACATGCTGTAAGAAGTTTTATACACACACAAAACAATGAAGAACCCCAACTGGCACTAAGCAGATCTGTTGGTTATTTGCGATTGTGGTTGATTTGACTCAAGGATCACCAAATACAAATCAGCTGGCGGTCAGAGTGGGATTTAAACTTGGGAAAATAAAAATCTTATTACCTTTGTTCTTGCTTTCCATATTGTGACCTGCTTTTATTATATACTGCTTATTAACCGAGAGTGAGGTCATTATAGGGAAATCTCAGACTGAGGCCTCGCTGTAATGACCAAGCGATAGAAGGTCATTACAAGACAGAGGTCTGAGATGTCGCTGTAATGATTGATTGGACGAGGTTGATAAGTTATTTATTATATGGCCTTTAGTCTATTTTCGGAAGAAAATGAAAAAAAAAAAAAACACTGGAAGTTAATTTCCATATCAGCATGAGCACGTGCACTCATTCAAATGATATTCACTCAGCTGAATTGGCAGCCGTCACGAAAAACAGGCAAAAATGATTTCTTCAAAAAAAAAATTAAAATGACCAGTCATTATGAAATGTCATAGTGACCGGTCATTACAGGGAAATCTCGCCCTCCAAGCAACCAATCAGATTGCAGGAAACTATCTAGCCATTTAATAAATCTTTCTTAATGTTCTCAATATTTTCAGTTGCTCTGACGTTGAGCTAGTGCTTGAAGGAATAATTGGATAGATTTGATGATTCTTTGCTACTCTGGAATCAGAGTTTAAATATGTAAACTTTGAAACTTGAAAAACTCTGAAACTATTTCATCAATTATGAATTACATGAGCTAGTAAATTCCTCTGGCCTGTAATTAGTGAAGTCTAGTCTAGGCAGGACAGAGGATTACAATATTTAATAATAGTATTGAAAAAAAAAGGAGTTAATAATTATAACAGTATTAAATGGTTCTGTACTATCAATGGGATTCAATTCAAATCTGTGTTTAGAATCAGTTGAAAAAATCTAATAAACGCAAAGAAAATAAAGAGAAGAAAAAGATAACAACTATCACGTCAACTGCAAATCAAATATTTCGGAAGGATCTCTATTGCTTTGTGCACATCAATATAGAACTCCTCAGTCTTTATCATTGTTAAAAGTGCATTTCTTTGTTATTCATATTATTTATTATTAACAAATTTCAAAACCATGTTTAAGATGCAAATTAAAAGATGCCAAACTGCATATCTCTTTAACTTTCATTTTAACATAAATCCCTTAGCCTATGAAAAATGCAGTCTGTGATACTGTAGCTGTCTAGTATATTAATGGATACTGAGTAAAAATAACAATTTTAAGGACTTACATCAACAAGTCTAATCTTCTTGCCATTTAGCTCTGTTCCATCCAGCTTTCTAATAGCATTCTTTAGGTCAGAGTAGCTGTTGAATTCTACAATCCTGTTGGAAAGAGAAAAATCTGACATTAATCACTGGGTCAATTCACCTTCAGAACTTCAAAAATCCAGAATTTTCCAGGGTATTTTTTGGTGTTTGCATGAATTACGAAAAATTTAACAACAAAATATCAAAAGTTTTTATTGTAATGATTACAGACTTGATACAACAGAAACAATTAAAGCTTAGGAATAGGGCAATCACATGACGTTCGGAGGGCATATAGTTTATTTGTGGCCCGAGTAGCGTCATTTGCGCCCGAGTGAAGCGAGGGTGCAAATGATGCTACAAGGGTTACAAATAAACTATATGCTCGACAAACGTCATGTGATTATTATTAT
>JAOEHV020118086.1:1452-14944 GCA_025447995.2 Isaurus tuberculatus | reverse complement strand
TGACCAAAAATCCGACCAAAACCATGGACTAACCCCTTACCAAAAAATTTCGACCAAAAAAAAAAGTTCACCAAACATCCCCAAAATGACCAAAAATCCGACCAAAACCATGGACTAACCCCTTACCAAAAAATTTCGACCTAAGAAAAAATTTCACCAAACACCCCAAAAATGACCAAAAATCCGACCAAAATCATGGACTAACCCCTTATTGTAAAAGACAATCTGTCATAGTAAAGACCCTTCCCATGCAATGGTTGAATTTACAAGTGTGTTTTGCGAATCATTTTGAAATTAACGTTTATGAACAAAATATAGTTGGTTTTCTTCAACTCTTCGTTCTTTGGGATGTAGTAGAAAAATATAACTTTGGCTTTGTTTCTGTGACGGTATTACAGGCAGGAAAACAGCATTTATATTTAATAGCAAGAACAAATAAGCATACTCAAACAAAATTGAATGCCAGATGTGGCTACACCAGCACAAAACACAAGGCTTTTATATTAGAAATCAACATTAATGAAATAATTATATGGTTGTTTATTACTGATTAAATTGTTACAAATCACACGTAAGGATGACTTAATTGCATCAATTACGAAAACTTTGTTTTAGTTTAAAATTTGACTGTAACTAACATAATAACAATAAAAACAGTTTTAAAAAGTTGCTATCTTTCAACCTGATATAAAAATATTATTTAATATTATTTACTACACTGATATTATTAGGTGGGGTGCGAGGATATATGAATTTTATCTTCGAATGTGGAAAACTTAGAACTTTAACGAGATGATTTAAAAATTTTCACAAGAAATTAAATTTCTACCTCTAAGTGCAAGAGTATCGAGCTCATACTTCATCCATGCCTCAGTCGCAACGTTCATTCGTCGCCCTAAAAGTGTAAGATACTGGCTTTTACTTCCTGTAGAGGATATACACATTTGAACCAATTAAAGAAAATTCACCCAAACTTTGTTTCAACCAATCACAGACCTTGTTTATGTCTATGTGCTCTACACGAAGTAAGAGCGAAGATACTGGAGTTTCGAGGGTTAACTCTTTGTCAGAGAACCTGGTACCTAGAGTTGATTAAATCACGTGTTTTACCTACTCATCGACGCACTTTAATAGGTTTTTTTAAAAACTTTTCATTGCAGTAACAAGCTACTTGATGTTTCCATTTAATTATGCACAAAAAAATAAAGTTGTTTTGAAAGTTTTTTTTGTAAAGCTGAAGAGCTACAAACACAAGTGTTCTTTGATATTTTAAAATAATACGCTCTTTTCACATAGGAAAATTCTTGTTCGAGAAACCTAAATGTTTTTCAATAATATTTAACAACTAAAACCTCGCCAGCCCTTAAAAGTGTGGTTCTGGTCAAAGTATCATTCAATTTTACCTAAATTAGGATTTCAAACTATTATAATAACAAAAATGGGTTAAATATTTTCCAACTTGGATGAAAAAACCAGTCCACTGTCTTCCGTCTATTGTCTATTTACTGATGAAGCACCTCTGTCTACTGCATATAGTAGGTTAAAACCTATAACCTACATAGGTACAGTAGCCGCCTTTTTTGTCATTTCCGAATCGGCTGTACCAACATTGGCACAAAAGATATTTTTCACCCCAACTTGTCCCTCTTTCCATTTTCAAGTTATACGTGTCTGCTTATCCGTACGTGTAAGTCAAAAGTTCACCAATCAGTTGATTTTATAGCTGTCGCATTTTACGGTAAATGTGTCAGGCGGAGTGCATTTCAAATACTGAATTTATTTACTTTCTATACACTAGAACAAATGATCGCGTGTCGCTCAAAGGATTGGTGTTCATTACGCTCGAGGCCAAGCTAGGGTGAAATCTGAGGCGCCTTCTTTTTTAAAGTCAGGTTTGGCATTGGCAGCAACAGTCTGAATTGTGATATACTTGGCTTTATTTCCCAAAAGGCACTTGATTTTCTGTTCCTGAACTGTAACTTCAAAACTTTTATGTTGCACCCTGATGAGAAAAAACAGAAAATAGTCATTTTTCAAAGCATTACACTGTTTCATGAGAATTTCAAATCAGTTATAGGGAAAAGTCTTGACCGTGATTGGTAAAATATATAGAGAACAATAAAATAAGAGGTGAAGTAAAATGAGCTTGACAGGTGAAAGACAGGATGGTATCCTGGGGCCAGTTGCACGAAGGGTGAATAGTGCTATCCAGCGGATAAAATCTATACAAAATCTATAGAGTGGATAACTTTATCCAAGCTCCTGGAAGTTTATGGCCAGGAGGGAAGGGTTACATTATCTTCTCCGTCCAAATACAGAAAGTCTATGCTATATTTTTTGAAAAACAAGCAAAAATTATAAGAAAGAGTTTTTTGACAATGTTAGAAACAGGTGATAACGACCGGCGAGTAGGACATCTGGTTTTCAGGCTAACTAAACGTTTGTTTTAAAAACTTGACAGTAAAAACCAGCATAGTTCTCTATAATCCGTTCTCTATTACGGCAATACCAAGAATCTATAAAAGCAGACCAGTGACAGTCGGTATTAATACTTATAGAGTCAAAATGTTAATCAAAAGCATTAAATTATGGACGTTCAGATCAGTGGATGTAACTTTTGTGTAAAAACTGAGTGATAAACAACGCTGCATGTCGTAAGGATAACAGCTGGTTGGCGGGTCTTGATTTTGATATCAATTAACTCTATCTCTTATTCGAACAATATTACAAAAACACGACTGGGACGAGACTTAATCAGGTTTCAATTAAGTTCCGTTTGGTTCCTATTTCAGTAGAGTAGCTGGTTTACCCATCTACAATGCCGAACAATCACTGCAGCACTGAAAGGACAGAGACAGTATGATATTTCTGGCAAAGCTAATCACAAAAAAGAACCAAAAAATGGAACATGCTGAGGACAAAAAAATATAGTATAATAAGGAAGCTGGGAAACAATACATACTTATAATAGTGAAGTCAGATCGCAAAGGTATCATCCTTTGTGTCTCTTTCCTCTACGACCCGGAAGCATTATATAGTGGCTGAGATTTGTCAAGCTAAACCTCTGTTGCTTTAAATGATTAACTCTCGAAAGGTCAGCTTCCTACTCTACTTTCATGTCAATGATTAAACATTTTAATTGAATGTTGATTAAATCACGCGTTTCGCTCTTCAATATATTTTTAATCAGATTCTCTGAAAATAGAAGTACACAACAATGCAAATAGCAATGCAATAGATATTCGCCCGCTGTGAAATTCTGATCGCCATGCAGTACTCAATTTTTAGTCGTACTGGCGAAAAGGAAGGTGCAATTTGGATTCTGTGATGGCGGCAAAACGCCTGATACAGTTCGTGCCCTCCATTTCGGATGACATAGTTTAATAAAGTTTTGAAAATGAGAATGAATATAGCAATCTAAACCTAAACGTAAGCTCAACAAGAACGAATGAAAGGCTGACTTATTTCATGCAAGCAAAATTAATTTTTTTGTTTTACAACACAATACAAAATATGTTGCAACTGAAAACTTACTGATGTATCTGATGGTAGAGAACAGCTATAAGTTCACCCACGCGGTTTGCTTTCTTGTTGTTCTGTAGGCAGATGACGACGTCATTACGCTCGTGGTGCAGAATAACAAGCTGATCATCGCCTGGGCTGACGGTGATTGAGCTTATCTGAAATCAGGATACGGTGATATGAGCTGCAGCTGATTGACTATTCGAGTGTGTACGTAGGACAATGCAGGAGGGAAGGACGGTACTGCAGGGTTGCGTGGAAAGCGAAGTAGTATAGTAAATTTGACTGCTGTGACAACATTCTTTAGTTTCATCATTTTTAATTGAAACTTACATGTTTCGAGGCACCTCGCCTCTTCTTCAGAGTGTGGCCGAAGTAGAAGTTGATTGTGATAACGTAAAATATTCAGAGCTTTTTTTAAAAGGATACTAGTTACATCAGTACTAAAGATACCAACTATGGTGAATTTTACTTTTCGTATCACAAACTTATAGTTCCAGGTTTCCTCTATGCCAATTCTGAATGCTTGACCCCGTCCAGTGAAAAACTTTCCGGTCAAATATTTCAGCCTTAGACAAACAAGTTGTTCGGACTTCATTTATTTGCCACATTTCCGCCCTCAAATAGGTGAAAATATGCACAAAGGGTTGTTATACTATAAATCACTGTTTTACTTGCAATGTCACTCATTTTTTTTAAAAAAAAGAATGCTTGGAAAATGCGACCTGGTTACACGTCTAATCACTTGGAATACCCAAGATAGGTGAAAAAGTGGAAAGAAAAACACTCGTAAGTAATCAATCAACCAGTTTGTTTCATATTAGAAACTCGATGAAGTATTACCTTTTGCAGGGGAATGGTCTTCATAACCTTGAAATTAGTGTCAAGTTTGTAAATTGATTTATTGCTTACGACCAAAACACGGTCAGCGGTTCGATTCTTCATGTTTATCTGTTGTGTAAACAAGCAAATTATAAGTAATGTAACATAGAAACCACAGTTGAAATGGGGAAGAGAACTGGAGTAAGATACTTTTAATATGTGCAACGAAGATAAGCTAACGTATATACCCAGCAGGATAGCGAACGATGCAACAGTTAAATGAAAAAAGTGTTGGTAGGCTACGACTTCGGTGGGGATAAAAAAAGATTAAAAATCAAGAGTCGAGGAGCTGATCCTGCTACACGGTAGGACTAAGGTGGAATGAAGAACAAGAACATGGACAAGAACAAAAAAAAGAATAAGAACTATTAAACAAGAACTACAAGAACTACAAGAACAAGAACTATTAAACAAGAACAAGAACAACTACAAGAATAAGAACAATTACAAGAATAAGAACAATTACAAGAACAAGAACAACTACAAGAACAAGAACTACAAGAACAACTACAAGAACACGAACAACTACAAGAACACGAACAACTACAAGAACAAAAACAACTACAAGAATAAGAACAATTACAAGAACAAGAACAAGAACTAAAAGAACAAGAACAAGAACAACTACAAGAACTAGAACAAGAACAACTACAAAAACAAGAACAATTTATTTTAATACATTGTGTCGTGCTGGAGACAAAACTGAGAGGAACTTGCAACTGACCTTCCTTGCAAACGAAGAAAAGAGCAATTTCTCATGTCTGGCTTGAGTTCGACCAACAAGATTTTTTTGATAAGCTTCAACCTGGGAGTTCTCTTCAGCCTGCAGTTAAACGTTAAACGATTTAAGAGAACTGTATGGTTAGAATCACATTGATGAGATGGTCTACAACTAGGTGGCAGCTTGGCACAATGGTTAGAGGAGTTGAATTTGAATAGGAGTGAACCGGGTGAACTTCCACTAGAACTTCAGTAAACTATCAACTATATAGAACTTGACCAAAGCCTAAAAGTACAGTAAGTGACAACATCTAGTGGTGGGCAAAAATTAAAATTAGAAGACTTGGTCTGACTACATGAAGTATAGGGAAATTTAGACACAGTAATCTAATCAATCCAACACTCTCCATACATACCCTGACAAGGTAATCTCCAGACCAACGTGTTCGCAAGCCCCAGTTTGTTCTCTTGCCATGAAGACAATCATATGCAACTGCCTTGAGCATAACCTCGTCACGATCCTCAGCAGGAATGCGTGACAAAATTTTGTAAGCCCACCACCTTTATATAGGAAATAAAATTGCTAACGCTTAGAAAAAATATACTGTGATTTCTCGTCACGCCAACTGAAATAGAAATTATGCATGAAATTTGAAAATGGCTACTTCAAAATAATGTGGACATTTTGTTTGTGTTGATAGCTTGTATAAAGTTTCTTTTTACCCAAAACGTAGAATATAAAAAAGAATGCTGTACATACAAGATCACAGCATGAGTTATTTATTACTTATTTATTGGGAAAGAACTTCTTTACTCACTAAAAATTTTACAATAACTTCATATAAACCAAAAGTAAAAACAAATTACTAGGTATAATACTGATACTTTGCACAATCGCAGTTGCGCAGTTCTAACGGCAGACACCTTTAGTCTTTTTGTAAATCCAAACTTAAATTAACAAATGATAACACGATAACACTGAGTTAAGTATTTTCTTTACTTCTTTTTTTAGGTAACGTTTTTAAAACCATCACGGTTTTAACACCAAGGTCAAGAAAATATTGTATTTCGGCCATAATTCTCTTCTGCATGAGAACAATTTAATTATAAGTTTTAACACTGAAGAATGTTTTATTTACATTGCTTTGCACGTCTGACCCGGAGAAATCAATAACGTTTATACATCCGTAATACGTAAAACTATAATATTATTCTTTACCTGCCATGGATGAGTTTGGTGTAGCGAGCGAATTGTTGGATTCCTTTAGGAGCAGCTGGCCATGGGATATTCTTGCCGTAATCATCCCGATTTTTGACTCTGCTGCAGGAAAGTAATTGTCATAGGTTAGTGGGAATCAACAAGCACGTTAAAAAGCGAACAAAATGAGAAAAATGACGATGAACTAATGAGTTAATAAACGCTTAGTTTTTAAAGTTTCGATCTTTTAACTCAATTTTACCGTTTTTTAATAAAATACAAACAGCAGTTGAATTAAACATTATATACTAGTCATATTTTGTTTTATTAATATGTCCCTGCTTCCTCAAAACCCTTGCGCTTTAATTTTCATTATTTTAACTAAGTATTTAAAGCACAGATTTCCTAATTCGCCCCTAAACGTTACCATTGAAGGGGGCTCAATCAACTAGTAAATATATAGTTCTTAACATCTAATTCTAATCTAACAGTAAACAAATCAAATGTTGTTATTACTGAAAAACAACTTAGGAAATATTTCCATTACATTTTCCATTCGAAAAAAAGCAGATGCAATTGATTCTTGGCCTCGAGTGTCAAAGAACATTCAACTAAAAATTTACACATTGTAAAATAGCCGACTTAAAAGTAAAAGTCAAAGCACCGAAAATTTTTCATTTACACTATACATTAACTTTTTCGCAAATAAATGACAGCTGCGCCGCTTTCAGATAAGTTGGCGTAGTTGGTACAGTTTGTCTCATCTCCGCCTTCCAGGCACAAGGTGTGCACGTGATTTCATCAACACTAGGTTGAAATGATAGATCATCGCCGTGAGTAAAGCAGGAAGCTGACGTTTCGAGCGTTAGCCCATCGTCAGATAAATTAAATGCTGAGTAATTACAGGGTTTTTGTAGGGAAATAAAATGTATAAATCTACTTATATAAGACTGAAGAAAGCTGAAGACAAACGCTGGCTGTGTGGGCCATTAGGGTTTTTAAAATATTTTAAAAACATTTAACTCTCAGAGCTGTCTTATAACTTACGCAAATCTCTCCTGTATCTTGGCGAGGTACGATCTGCGTTGATAACTTTTGTAGAATGTCATTATCTTGTAAATTGCCCGCATCTTTCTGGCTCGCATACGGGCAAGTCCTCCCCGCCAGTGCTGAGGATGGTAAAAAACATTAGAGTTCTTTTTCTGTAAAACATTTAACAACATTTCAGTCGCTCGCGCGATCGTCAATGAGCCGGTATTATTGTACTTGTAAAAATTGTTACAAAAATGGAGGAAAAAGCAATTTTGCTGAGAAAAACATATTTCAAACTGAGATAAACTTCGTGAGCTGGGTAGACAAGGCATTAAATCATGAAATATGATGAAACACATTTCAAAAACAGATTATATTCAACGCAGGACAAGAAGTACGAAATACAGTTAGAAAGGAATAGACGAAAGATTAACAACAGAAAAAACATAAAAATGTAATGCAATAAGAGGAAGGGGGAGGGGATATGAGTGAAGGAGTAGGGGGACGGGAAGTGTAAAAAGGAAGAAACAAGTTTTTTTCTTTAAGATTTATTCACTAGAAATCTTAATAGCTTAAAAAATATGGTAAGATTTGCAATAAGCTCAAGTTCAAGTTTCTTCTTCACATAGTAGCTTCAAATCAACATAACTTACCCGCTGAAGCAGATGAACTAACGATGGTATTTTCTCCGCCCGTAGTTGTTCCATGCTAAACACTGTCTTTGGTGTCCGTATAAATAGCTTGGTCTTGCCGTATTCAACATCTGATGTGAACTGATGGTGGTTAATCATAACTTGAACGCCGTCCTTATCAGGGCCCTGGTAATGAGGCCAAGTCTCCGGAACAGTCATCTTGTACCTGAGAAAAATGAACAAACAAAATCTGACTCGCTCAATCTATCCAGTCATCATTACCGATACAAACGCAAAAAAAAGTTCTAAAAACCAATGGTAGGATGTGGTAAAAAGCTAAAAGCTAAGTCTTTTTGCAAGCCTAGTGGCAAATTGGAGCCAGCGCCTATATGCGGTATCTGTGGTGTTAAGTGAACGAAAGTTTTTAACTCTCCTTAGCCTGACCTATCAAGTCAATCGGTTGTGGACTCCAAGAAGGACCTGGTACTCTTTTTATTAATGTTGTATGTAAGGACTGAAACCAGATTCAGTTTTTGTGGAAAAAGATGGTGACACAAATGTTCAAATCGTCCGAACAGCGACCTTTTGGTTGGATGGAATAATTAAGAGATCTTTCGAACCAAGCAAACCACTCCGCCGGAGAGCTACAGTTGATTGTCAAACACTAAAACATTTTAGACGCATAGTGAATAAAAGGTGTAAGGATCATTTTAAATAGCAAATGGCATTAGATTGTTCATCTGTAAACGATCTGTGTTTTATAACTAGTTTCCATCATATTTTCCAAAAATAAAAGCAATGTTATGATAAGTTTTGTATACAGATAAACTGCAAACAATTACGCTTTCCTTTCTACAAAGTCGTGGCGGGAAAAACTCGCGCCAAAATGCAGTACGGGTCCGTTCAGATCAATATTATTGTTTTATTCAAGGTTTGCTAGCTCTCTACTGAGAAACTACTTAAAACATTTCAGTTACGTGACATACAAACCTTTGAAGAAACCTTGAATACTGCATTCTAAACGCGAAACCAGCACGTCTCACTCGAACATTTTCAAGAAGACCCAGATAGTCCACCTGTTAACAAACACATGCCCTTTTTCTGATATAGTTAAGAGTATTTCAGCAACAAAAACGGCATATAGTAAATCGGCTTCAGAATTAAGAAAGATAAAACTGAGAAGTACAGAAGGAAAACTGGTGCTAGAGTTTAAGTTCTCCTTTTTAACAACTTAATGTCCCTTTCTTCTCTTGCAGTGTGCTTCAAATTCTTCTTTCTTTTGTCCTATATTTATGTGAAATCTATGGCAAGAATATCTTACTAGCATTGAGATATCCCTAATGATGTCAAAATTTAGCAGAAAATATTTGCTAAAGCCACGGCAGCAAACTCCGCATGTATCTAACTTGAGATGACCTCACAAAGTAAATTAATTTCAGCAATTAGCACCCGCAAACAAGCAGTACAAAACAACATATTAAGTTTTGATTTACCTGATGTCCGATTCGCTCTTCGTTGAACTGCACTGGAGACTTGATTTCGTTCGGTTTGATACATCGTACGTAAAAGGGTTTCTGAAAAGTAGACAAGTATTTGGATATCGATTAGTGAAAATTACATGTTTCAAGGGATACTGAGTTCAAGCAAAGCCTGTGGAAAAATCTCACTTCTGGGCAATCTTCAACCTCATAATAATACTAAAAATAATACTATTTAATTTTTTCCCAAAATAAAATGTTGTGCGTCGGCAAGTACATAAACACGATATATGAACAATTTTAGGTTAAAGATTCTTCAGCTTCACTGTAAGTAAGAAACTAGTGTTTCGAGTGTTAGTCCTTCGTCTGAGCAACTGTAATTTACAAAACTCAAGGTTGAAACTTTTAGGAATATCAAGTTTTAAGTAGTGTAAGAAGCTGACGTTTCGAAGGTTAGAATTTTGTCTGAGTAACTGTAATTTTGACAGCTAAAAGTTGAAATTATTATGATCGTTGCCGTAAATAGTGTAAAGAGATGACGCTTTAGGCGTTGAAGCTTTGTTTGAGTCGCTCTGACGCATTACTACACGTAGGTATAAGATCTTTGTGTATTATATTTAGATTGCAATCAAAGGAGAAAGAAAAAAACAGATCAGCCTAGCGCAAAGATCTGAGATGTCTCCCCGATTTATAGTAATTTGGACTTTGGTCATATAACTAAAAGCATTGAGATGTAAATAAATTTATTACTCTTATTATCATTACTATTGTTATTAATATCATCAACATTATTTTTTTATTCTAACTATTAACAATGACTTTACCTTGGCAGCCAGTTTTTCGACCAGGGCGATCATGGAGTTCTTGAAGCGTGTGGCTGCAGTAGATGGTCGTTGTGTAACCTGAATAAAACACAGGGATAAAAGCAATGTCAAAGAAAGTTTCAAATACAGAACTATTACGACCTACTGGTCATATTGTATTACTAAAATCACAAATACAATATTTGGCATTTCCAGAAGCATTATCCTACTATAATTACGACCATCGGCATAAATCACCAACACAAGTGTTCTTCTTTCGCTTTTGTTATACCACAACCTTTACTAATATGTTAATAATAAATTTTTCCATTCTCGGATTTTGCATTTCTGGCTTTCTGATTGGTTGACTCAATCTCAGTTATCAGTTCATATTCGTTATGATCTTTTACGAAACCAATACCAAGCTTAAAATTCGCGGGGGAAGCTAATTTTCCCTAAAATTTCAAAAGTTTTCAAGCTTTCAAAAGCAATGAAATCTCAAAAAACAATGCTTCCACTCAAGCTTGTTGAATAAAGTGTGATCAGTAGAAACTTTGCGCCGTTCGGCAATCTATCACTTCATATCAAACGCACCTTCATGGAATTATTATCAAGTGTTAACACTGTTACAGCAGCTTTTACAATTTTTGTCAGAACCATGCATCATCATTGATATCATCAACATTAAATTATCATTGTAACTCTTAAGCAGTTTTGTTATCATGAATACTAAATCTTTATCCTTGTCTTGCCGATCATCATTACTTTATAAGCTAGTTTTTCTTGAAAAGTAAAACTTGTACTAACATTGCAATTCTTCTCAGTCAGTGTATATTAGTGAACACTACCATTTAAAACAACAAATATTCATCGAGAAAGTTTCCAAGTTATCTTATTATAGATCCAATAAGTGTATATATTATTTTACATTACACTCACTTTTAATAACTTTACCCAAAATAAGGCCACGCTAAACTTACACTACTAACCTTATCAATTGCCTGCTTCCCTTCGGGCCACATTTCCTGCAATGGCTTGTGGGTACTAGACAAAATTAGGCAAATGTTGTCAGTCCACTATACTAAAGATTTCTAAGGCAGACAAAAATGCTTTGTGAACTGTTTTTTAGTCATTTTTTTTAAAAAACATTTAATTAGCTAGGTGCAAGATGCTTTTTGGCCCATCGCTTGGTTTAGTATCACTCTACTAGTGGGTCAATGTAAATCTTGCAATTTGATTGGCTACCTTCCTCGAGGGTTTTTTTTCCATATTAATTATTTTTTTCCTAGTGGCACTAAAAAGCGCATGCTTTTCTTTTCCAAATAAACTAATTTTTAACAACTATCTATTAACAAGTTGTGTGTTACAAAAACAATTTAGTATCTTTCATTCCCACTCGGCCTGTTCACCCTCGTAGTCTAATTTACAGATTAAAACAAATGCTATCTGGTTCAGTGGTTCAATTATGAACATGAAAACTAAAGTTCCAATGGGGCAGTCTGAGACTGTTATGGTGCTGAGGTTTTACCTGAAATACTACGCAAGCTCTAACTTGACAGGTCAAACATTCAGTTAGGAATAAACCAAACATAACACCTTATTTATATCCTAGAGATGTTTTAAAAAACTCTTAACCCTAACGATTGAAATTGTTAAGGATGGAACATCGACCGATGCGAAATTCCCGTCAAGTTAGAGCATGCGTAGTATTCAAAGTACAATCTTAGCACAATGATAATCTCAGCCATACTGGATCTTTTATCTGTTATAATTATAAAGAGGTGCTGAAAAACTCTGTAAAAAAGCTCGTTGAAAATTTTTTAAATAAATTGAGATCAGCTTTGTCAAGTACTAGGAGGGAGTTATTAAATCACGAACTTAAAGTTTTTATGACCATCGCTGTAAGTAGTGTAACGAGCAAAAGTTTCAAGCCCTTCGTCGATTTTGAGCAACTTGACTGAGTCTGACAAAACATTGGCATCTAGAAAATTAATGGTTTTAAGATTTTCCAAAATGGTTCTAATCCATTCTTATGATACATAATTAAATCATGTCTATAAATTCAAAAGAGTGTAACAAAAAGTTCTAGTATTTTTTTCCGTAACTCTTATCTCGTAGAGCTAAAAAAACAACCGGAACAAGTGGTAAATCAACAAAGTGGCAACAATCTTTTGATCAAATAAGATACATTTACGTTTCCCCTTACATTTGAAACATGAAAATCGATAACCTAATAGACAAAAGTGAATGCAGTTTGTACCTGCTATGCAGCAGTCTCTTGAAGTCCTGATACAACGTATCTTTGTTCTTGTCCAAAAAATCAACGATGGAATACCTAAGGAATTGTGCATACTGTGCTTTATCCCACTTTACTAACTGTTACTATAATGCCATGAACAAAAAATTGAAAAAGTTAACTCTAAGTTAAGAAAAAAAGAATTATATAAATACTAAGTTAACGTCATACCTATATTAACCAATCCTTTAAATATAGAAAGCACACTGTATTTGGAAGCTTGCTTTGATTGCATTCACATTTAAATGATGAAGATTGATAAATACATGTTGTTCTGATAAAAATTTCTATTGCTTTTTCATTCAGAGGCCGCTTTACAGAATAAAACCAGTAAAGGAGTTTAAAACTAAAAAAACAACACAGATCGTCATCATCCAAAATAATTCTCAGCTCCAAACTCCAAGCTCCAAACTCAGGGTCTGTAAACCATCAGAGTTTTAAAAATCCATGGTTTTCCAGAGTATTTTTCTGCTTTTGCAGGGCGTCTCGAGAAATTTTTTCTTATTATGTTCTTTAAAAGTTATGTAATTGACTTTCTGTGGGTTTAAAGCCTTCAGCTTCACTATTAAAAAAAATGTTTTAATTATCACCGAATCATGGAAAAAGAGGCCTCCATTCAAACATTAAAAGACAACGATGCGACGAAATATAACGATAAAATGGCATTAAATTTATTTAACATTTCGTCCAAGAATGCTCTTGTAATCGCTCTGATTTGCACACAAGTGAAAATCCTCACCTAACGAGGGCACTAAAGTTGTTGAAAGCTTTTTAGGAGAACACTGACGTTTTATGATACGGTATCCTTCGAAGTAGCCCCATGCCGACGTCGCCCCACTGTCTTTTAACGAAGTCGCCCCACTGTCTTTTAACGAAGTCGCCCCACTGTCTTTTAACGAAGTCGCCCCACTGTCTTTTAACGAAGTCGC
>JAOEHV020117975.1:0-14948 GCA_025447995.2 Isaurus tuberculatus | reverse complement strand
CAATTTTGGAAAAAATTGAAAACACTCGTGAAATTAATCCTTAATTTTACTCGGCCCCATGCGATTACCTATACTAAACACGCGCGCTTGTTTTCTATTTCCTCAATAAATGTATAAATTACAATTTTTTACAATATGGAAATAAAAGAACATTTATGTAACTTATGAGTCTCCTCCGATTGAATTTTACTATCATGACGAAATAGTAGTAGCGTTGTTTTATTTCTGTAGTATTAAGTTTGGTAAGGTTATTATAAATTACTAAACAGTAGTTCATATTTTCTATTGTTTTCTTCTTTTCTAACCCCAAAAGAGAGAGTGTCAAAAGATAAACAATGAAAACTCGCTATATGTGATCTTACCCAATGGTCAAACCAAACATTGGCTACAACCGCTGGTCCAATTGCTCGTGTTGGGTTGATTGCTCCTCCAGAGATAGGAATCTACAAATTGACCAACAAAACACATATTGAATAACATTGTACTCAAGTAGATATACTTGTTAGTTAACATCAACTTTACTAAAACAGTTTTAATCAACTCATATGGTACCAAAATTCTTTTATCTTATTACAAATAAAAACCTTAGTTGCCTCCTGATCCCAATTTTTTTTAAAACTAGAAACCTTTGCAAAACTGTTCTTTGATTGTGAAAACGATTTCATCAATTTTTCTGTAAGTGAATTAAAAAAAAAGATACAATTCATACTTGTCTTTTAGCTTTTTGAAAAATCTTATTAATAAAAATCCGAAATGGTTGCATGTGGAGTCACTGGTTACCATATACCGTGTTTGTGTTAGCAAACAAAGCAAAGTTCAGTATTTATAGTGTTATAAAAATGTAAAGACGTCAATACAAGTTTACCCCCATAACATTTCCGACTGCAACGCAAACTCCGATTGCTAGTGCTGCTTCGTATCCATAGTGATGTCTCTTGGGGTCGGTGCATGCAAACACGACGAACATCAACAAGAAGGTCAGGACCAGTTCGCAACCAAACGCTCCTGCAGCAGTTACGTCAGAGGCATGCATTGGGGTACCAAGATTCCCTCTTTTAGCTGCCGGGACAATACCGTACAGCGCAGCCCCACCAACAATACCTGAAGGAAAGGGATAATTTTAGTTCAGTATTTGGAATAGTATTTATTTGCTTTAATGAAATAAATCAAACAGTATTCATAATTATCATAGGCTCTGATTGATTCCTGTAGTTCGAAATATCAGTATTATTTAAGGTGGATTCATACGAAAGAAACTTGAGTCAAAAAGAGCTGAACTGAGCAAAGAAACAAAAGGAAAGTTTCATTCTTTACTAAAGAGAACTAGGGTCGCACGTTCTAGGTTTCTATCGCAACAGTTTAGGAAGAAATAGAAAACGTAAACAATTAAATTTACTGCATTAAACAAAAAAATCATTTCTGGAACGATATATTGCCAAAAAAAAAGAAATGAAACTCAAGAAAAAAGTATAATGATGCTTCGAAGGAAATAAGGGACTGGTCATTAGTTATAAAGAAGGGAGAGCTGGTGCAAATAGGGGGGTTGGGTCACCATTTTTTATTCATGGTTAAAAGGGGGGGGAATATTCATATGTATAGCCAGCTGTTAAACAGTTTTCATGTCAAAAGAGGGGGGTGGGGTCAGAAAAAATCAAACATGGCATATTTAATATTGCACC
Organism: Isaurus tuberculatus; assembly: GCA_025447995.2. Classification (NCBI taxonomy): domain Eukaryota; kingdom Metazoa; phylum Cnidaria; class Anthozoa; order Zoantharia; family Zoanthidae; genus Isaurus; species Isaurus tuberculatus. The sequence goes on along the minus strand of JAOEHV020117975.1, from coordinate 13,269 downwards.
AGCTCCCCCCCCCTCCCCCTCTCGATAAATATCGACCAGTCCCTTAGACAAGTATTATCTTACAGGTATCAGAAACAATAACAGGAAAGTTACGTGGGCTCAGGATTTAAAGATTGAAGAACTATAATAAATACTAAAGTCTGAACACCTTTTCACACAACATCAACAAAGGAAACAATAATAATCGACACTATTATTTTAAAATGGATGGTCAGAAAAAAATTATGCAAGTAAACACTTAACAACATAACAAACTAATTTTTTTTTCATTTTACTATTTCATTTCATTTATTTTCGCCTTTTGTTTATTTATATATACATAGTTTAATATACGGGAGGTGACCTATGGAAACCACCAGGCTTATAAATGAACCCCCCTCTTACATCATCATATTTCGTTAAAACATAAGATAGTGCTACTTGTTTGCAGCTTAGCCAATTTACGCATTAATTATTTTAATAAAAATTCTAGTAGTTTGTTTTTTTAAAAGCTAGGGAATGTCGACAGAGCAGTGATTGAAGTAGGAAGAGAATTCCAGATTTTGGGGGCTTGATAAAGAATTGTGAATTTTTAGAGGTTTGTTCTGCAATGATGCAGGTGATAATTAAAACATGATGTGATGTACAAAATAAACACTTGTTCGGGAATTTCAGCATCAAATAACACTTTTTAATTTTTAAGTTCATTCCGAGTTTAGTCAGACTAATTCAGCTGTATAGGACTTTCGGGGGTTGATTACTGCAATTGAAACTGTCTGAAACGGATACATCTCTTAACAACATATTGGCCCTAAAAATTCTAACACGGAAAGCGATGACAACACTTACAATGCAAACGCATTCAACAAAACAGGATTGCTATTGGATGATAAACCCGTGTGGATTGGAGCAAAAAAATATCATTGTTATACTTTGATAACCTTGTGTACCTGAATTTAGATAAACTTTGGTTTGTTTACTTTTACCACAAAGAACAAATCGAATCAGTAGGTAGCTATAGACGGTAATCGCGAAGCCTTTTTTTGCTAAATTTCTGTAAAAATTTGCATGGTTTTCTATCAGAATGCCTCCCAGCCTCCCCACGAAATCCTGAGTCAAACACGAAACACGAGACAACCTCTTTCACGTGAAACAGCTTAAACAATGATGATATCTGCAAAAAAATGCTTTTTTGATTTTGAAATTTATTTTGCTAAATTAGACAAGCTTAATTTTCAAGTTTACTACGGTATCGAGAGAAATAGAATGTAATGAAAACAACAATCATTTTTCATTATGAAAACCTCTTCTAAAGTTATTCTAAGGCTTTTACGAAATATGAATTTTTCTGCGCAACAGAATTAACGAAGAAAAATTAATGAAATTTAAGTAAATTTTTTTCATAGCTGATCAAATATGCCGTTTAACAGAATATGATTTTTTGTTTGATCAAGTTATACTGATTTCAATTTGTAAAGAACGACAAAAGCGGCTTCAAACTCATGCCCTAAATTGAAAAACGTAAATTAGTATAGGTAATCGCATGGGGCCGAATAGAATTAAGGATTAATTTCATGAGTGTTTTTAATTGTTTCCAAAATTGCCCGAGTCGCAGAGCGACGAGGATAATTTGGAAAAATTTAAAACACAACTGAAATTAATCCTTAATTTTACGAGGAACCATGCGATTACATGTTTATGACATCGAGGGCAAAATTCTTCTTCGCGTACTCTTCAAGGCGTTGTTCGACTTTCCTTGATGCTGCCCACTTCTGAAACACGTTTAGCCAATAATTTGTACTTTTTCTAGTATTTTCGTTTTAAATAGAAAACATTAAATCTATAATTCCGTTTTCGTTAACTTCGCTAACCAGCGACCAATCAGCGCCAAGTAATATTGCCCTCTATGTTATAAGTAGTTTAAGAACATATATATAAACAAATTGTTTTTTTTCTAACGAATTACATTCTTTTTATCGGAACCTTTCTGATAAAAACGTCAGGCTGAAAATTGCCCAAAATTTAAGAAGATGCTAAGAGCATACCTGCATGAGACTGAGGAGAGATGAAGAACTTTTTTTTTTGGATATTGCACAAAATTAGTTTGATCATACAATTACAATCACAATTAAAATTGTACAAGTATAGCGTTTGAACAGACAAAGACTAGAGTTTAGTACCAGCACAGTGAATTATAGAAATTCTAGTATTGAGCCAAACAAATCATAGTTCTACAAAACCCTGGATTCTAAGGATAACGCATAATGAGCAGAACAAAGTGTTTTCATGTCCGAATTTGAAAATGATAAGTAAGCAATAGTATTATATTTGAAAACACTCTAAGAAAACTTGAGACTGAAACCCGGAAAATATTTAAGAACATTCAGCTTCGGCCCAAAAATTAGAGGTTCTTTTAAAATAAAAAGTTTGTATCAAACAGGGAAAATGAATGTAAACTGGCTAGATTTTCTGGGGTTTTTTTTTATTATTTTGTGGCTATTGTTTCTAAGCAGTAGTATCCACATTGCCATCACCTGTGCAAGTACTGTGATGTGATGTCATGTCATGTGACGTGCGTGACTTGACTTGACATGATGTGATGTGATGTGATGTGATGTGATGTGATGTGATGTGATGTAATGTGATTTGAGCCAGAATGGGAAGTGTTCGGCGTAAATCCAATCGTTTGTCTTATATTGATTTTGTAATTATGACATCATATTGAATTGTACGGTCGGCTTTACTCATTGAAATACTTGGAATTTTCCAACGGTTTTATATTACTGAATAAATTTGTTACAAACACTTGTTTCGTTTTATTAAATAACTTTTTACGACTATGATAACAATAAGCGCAAACGTACACTATCATTCTCTAGTTTCTATTAGAATGAATTTTAAAAGAGGAAGGTAAAATTAACACAAATCGCTTTAAACCCTCATTGTGTTGGTAATTGCCCTTATCACGCCAAAACAGAAATTACATAAGTGATATTAAGTTGCTGAAACCTTTTCAAAACATCAGTGAAAAGTAAGATTCGGATAAGGTAAGGTGTTATTTCGATAAGCTTTTTAATTTAAATTTTTACTTCAAAATCTCAACAGCAAAATTTTAAAAAGCTAAATAGTTGCATTTCGCCATGACGAAATTAAGAAACGACTTTTTAAAAATGACTTTTTAATTTTAAGCTTACAATTTTTTAAGGTCTAGAAGTTCCTGTTTTTAGAGTGCCGTGTCTGTGTTAAGTTTTAAAATGATTAACAAGTAAATCTTTTAGTTGGATTTATTCTATATTATCTCAAATCCTTTTAATAAACTTGTACTCCCACATAGCAAAGTAACTACAGAAATCAGCACAAAGGTTATTCTTATATTAAGTCACAGTAAGTTATACAAAATTAGTTAATCTTCTAATAATCAGAAAGCGAAGTGATTCATTTCAGCAGTGCACAAACCAATGATATCTGAATATTTTTATCACTGACTGAACCTGATTCGGTCTATATCAAGTTTTGCCTTTTAATATAGCTCACTTTGTTTTTTTTTCTCATCCTCACCAGCTTTTAACTCCCGCCATTTGAGCGTCTTTAACTTGACTGAATTCTTTTAATGTGAGATAAACTAAAACCCGTCAAATGTTTTTCCTCCTAAATCGGTTACTATGGAGAAAGAATACGATCACACATTGTCTTTTCTTGATGTCCTGATCGATAATAAACAAGAGTTTATTATCACTAAAGGTTTCCGCAAGACCACCTTTACGCCTACGGGTTTGTTTACTAATTTCTTCAGTTTTACGTCCTTCTCTTACAAAGCAGGTCTTGTGACTAACCTGATCAATCGTGCTTTTAAGATCAACAACACATGGTCAGGTTTTTGTGAAAAATTCGAATCCGCGCAGCGTTTATCAAACGTAATATCAATAGATTGGTTTGTAATGAACAGAGCAATTGAATTCTAAAGACGAGTGTAACACCTTTTATGTCAAATTGCTATATATAGGCAAAAACTCTGGAATCACTCGACAACGTATTTATGACTCATAAACGGTTCTGTAAGGATGAGTTCAATATTAAGTATTTCCAGTTTTAAAATTAGATCATTGTTTGGCGTGAAAGACCCTATCCCCGATGGGCTCAGATCTCTTGTTGTTTATATATTCATTTGCTCAAGCTGTGGAGCTTGCTATGTCGGAGAGACCTCCAGACATTCAAAGAGCACCTGCAAACGGATTAGGCCTCGCACGTATACAAACATTTAATGTCTTATGAAGGTTGTCGGCAGAAATGCACGCCTGACTGTCTTTCCATCTTAGATCAGGCCGCAAACTTCTCACAACTTAAAATTACAGAGGCTTAATTCACATCCTATGGGAAAAGCCCTCACTCAGCCAACAATTTATATATGTCAACCTAAAACTATCACTTTATTACGTCCTTTAGTCAACATATTAATTTGACTGCTGTGACAACATTCTTTAGTTTCATCATTTTTAATTACATGTCTCGAGGCGCCTCGCCTCTTCTTCAGAGTGTGGCCGTTAGCTAGCTGCTAACTAGCTAAGCGAAAACATTGGCTAACGGAAACTAAAGATTGTTGTCACAACAGTCAAGTTTACTATACTTCTCCTGCTAAATCGCCGAATTAACATATTCCGATTGTTTCATTCCATTTATATGCTATGTGCAATACTTGAATTCGTTATTCTGATGAAGGCATAAGGCATGCCGAAACATGTCAATTTCTTTAAATATAATATGGATCTGATGTAATACCCCGACACTGCCTTTAATAACATGATAATTTTTTCTGCGCATTCCTCGTTCTATAAAAGCAAATGCGCAGAATTATATTAACTACAGTGTCGGGGTATTCTAAAGTTGCTCCTATATATCAAAGTTTTAACGAACTTACTGCTTCTCCGTTCATTTACTAAATCAAAATAGTTACACGCTTGAGTGCGTTTAAAGAGTCCTAATTTAATACCTTAGGTTTGAGAGCTACATAAAATCTCAGTACTACTTGAATCCCTTTTATAAACTCTCAATTTTGGCACGTGTTTCTGTCACGCATTTGCAAGACTATTGATAGCATGGCGGGAGCACGTACTGTGGAAAAAACTTGATAAAGCAAATCATTTTGCAAATAGCCTTCTCAAATGTATTAATAATTCATCAAGTTAAAAAAAAGAAATCATAACAGTGACCATGGTTTGAATATGTGATCTTAATTAGCATATAGTTTCACGATTTTATTTCTTTGTTTACTTTTGTTTCAATTGAGAAGATATAGCAAATACTCAAGACAGTGTTTCATCACATTTCCAAATATATCGAACTTTGTAAAAAATACTCCGCTGTCCATCGAATTTTCAACTCTCTTCTCAGTGTTTGGAAATGTGATGAGACAGTGTCTCTCTGGGAAAGACTCATTCCCAGGAATTTTTGCGCGGAAATAAATCTACAGTACAGTCCAGTACTCTTGGAGTGCTCTCTTTAAAAAAATGCATCAGGAAAGATGGTACATTAAAAAAACCTCAAACTGACATGGTATTATAAATACAATGCAACTGCAAGACTAGAACTTTCTGTAGTTAGAGCGAGTCAGATAGAGGAGGGCGTGCTTTGTCCATTGTACAGCTGGTCAGTTGTGTTCGTCGGATACACACTTTTTTATTTTTATAAGAACAACAATACTCAGATTGGCCGAAAATTAAGAACATTTTTAAGAACAAGCTCAGGCTGAGGCTGAAAGGCACAGTGGTCAGTAATCTGAGATAAGTGTACAGACGATCAGCATTGTTTTTCAATCCTTGTCTTTTTGTTTTGATTTCTAATCATTTCAACTGACAGAAATAAGAACAAATTAAGAACAAGTTGAGTCTCAAGCACCCAAAATTTAAGAACAATGAGCCACGGCAAAATTTTCTGGTTCTTAAGAAAAAGCATGTATTCAACCGGTTATAGCAACCTGTATACATGAACACTAAAAAATTTTTCTCTTTTTGGTTAGTTTATACCTTTGGAAATTAAACAATTTTTAACAACGGCATAAAGTTAAATTCCTTGCTATGCAGGGGATCGTGGTTATAATTGACTGGTTCAGTTTATTATTTTTGCCTGAGCTTTACGTTTTACATTAATTGAATCCATATAAATTTGACTATTACAGTTATTAAACAAAAATAATGTATAGTACAGCTATAAAGGCACTAGGCGAGGGAGCTCATGAAGAAACAACGAAGGATTATTTGGATTATGGCAACTTGAAATTGATGAGCTTCTTTTATATGTACGGATACATCAAAATTTTGATTTTGACTATTTTTCTAAAATAAAAGTCACATAAAAGCAAAGCAAGCAAACGAAAGGAAACGAAAACAAATGCAAAACAACTGAAGATTGAGAAAAAAAACAGTTCCGTGAAAAAAAAGATAATCAATTTAGGAGAAACGATCTAAATTTAGACTTAAAGAGAGACTGAATATTTGTAGAATTCCGAATTTCTGATCTCAACGAATTAAAAACTTTAGGTCCTTGAAAATGGATTGCAAATTGTCTCATATTTGTTCGTCGTGAAAACATGTAAAAAGAGTTTTGAATTAATATAACTATAAATAGATATAAATGCTTGGGCACAACAGTACTGTGAACTCATTTGGAAATTTTTTTTTGTCGACTTAAAACACTTTGGTCATCAGCGTCCTTAATCGAGATGAGAAATATGCATTGTTGTCAACATAAATTAGATTTCATCTTAACCAAGGCATAGTCTGAGAATCACATATGTTGAGCAAATTCCAAAACAAAAACAAAAAAAACACAATAATTTTGCTTTAGTAAACTGCGACATAGAAACAATAACTAGATCTTTTAAGGAATATTATAAAATCTGTTTACAAGAAAAAGGAATCCAATTTCTTAGAAGGAAGGAAGAAAAACAACGAGGTCTCTTCTTCACTGAGTTTTCAATTACATGATTAATTACTTATTCAAATGGCTACCGGGTACAAATACACTGATTACATTGCGGTCTTTGAACGGAATCGCAGATCGAGGCGTAAAACCTCTGACTAAATTAGCGCGGAAAAAGATATTAAATATTAATGTTAAGAAAAATGAATCCAGGCCAAGACTTATCGTATTTATTCCTGACCAAGCCAAAACTCTTTTTAATCACAAAACAAAATAACGCTTTAACAACTTTAAAGATTATTCTTACCTCCAATAATTTGAAGCAAAAAATAGAACACCCCGCGAAGAATAGAAATCTTTCGTGCAACGACAAAACCAACCGTGAGTGCGGGGTTAACGAGCCCACCACTAGTATGGAATGTAGCCATTACAACAGTAGAAACAGTCAGGCCGGTGGTTAACGCAATGTGCAACACTGATGGTGGATTGGTGGGGTCCATATGGATTGCTGAACCTGCCGCTATGAACACGAAGAAGAAACAACCCAAAAACTCGGACACAACACAGAGCCAAAACTCCTTTGTAGTTAATTCCCTCAATACTGAGTCAGCCATGTTGAGAGGATAAACACTTCAAAGTTTCTGTATTGGTAAGCGATGATCGTATATGATTGCTAAACAGGCTCGACTGGCAGCTTTTATAAGGATTCGCATTTGGGCGGAGCTAAACCAAAATGGTTTTTCCGGTTTTGAAAGAGGGAAGCAATGAACATAAGATATCCGGACGTTATCAAACATCATTTTTAAGGGTTTTTATTTTTAAAACTTCACTGTAAGATTTAACTAGTTATATAAGCGTTTTTTTATACAAACAAAAATCAAAACATTTTGTTATGATTATCACCCGATTTTACCGTCAGCGGTTTTTTCTACATTGTTCTGATGACAAAAGGACAATTGAATTATTCCTAAAAGGTTAAGTCTTTAAACTATTTCAACCAAACTTGTAGTTGTATTGGACAAATGTATAAGGAAGGTTATCCTTGTTTTTTAGTTTAACATTGGTACTAATTGGAATGTAAGAAACTCTTATTCAAAGCTGTGATAAAAAAGACGCCATACTGAAGTGTATCGTAATCCGTTACTCAAGCAATGACTCTGGAATAATCTTGGTTCTAAAAGTGTCACTTGGCCTAACTTGTCTGCCAGTAGTGACACTTCCTGTCAATATTTCACATATTGGTTTAGTTAAAGCTCAATATATTTAACCCAAGATATTGTATCAATCTTCCCTGACAACTAATGGTGCCAAATACAACTGTAACCTTGCCTAAAAATGGTTAAACAATCTTAGCTCTATCTTAAGCCGTAGTTAAGAGTTGCACAATAAGAATTCCCTGTAATCGTGACGGAGCACATTGTGTTTTGTCAGTTGTATTATCCGCATATAATACATCTGAGGAACTGGCGCCTCACGATTTACATTTCTTTAAACGCTTTTGCATGTTTCAATTTCAGTCAGGTGTTGTAATGAAGATTTTTCCAGAATAGCTTGAAAGCAATATCAAATTTTAGTTTTAAAGAAAGTTTCCGTTGGTTGAGTAGCTACTTCCCAAGCTACAACTACAAGCATTCAGAGCAAAAATAAAGCTTTCTTCCTATATGAAAGAGGCTAAATCAATCTTGTTTTTTAAATAGTCTGTCCAACCCTTCAAGCTTGGAATACTTCACTCTACTTTTCAAAGCGAAGCTTAAATTACTTATATAGAAAAACTCTTATTACACCAACATGATAACAAAATACATAAATTCAGTTCATTTTCAATTGTAAATTTTTTTTTATTGACTAAAAACTTATTAAGCCAGTGTTTTATTCCGAGTCATCTGCGTCAGACGGCTCAATGAGATGATTATCATGGGAATGAGTCCAGATCCCAACGCGTGAGCGAGATAAATAGGTTTTATATTTGGATTCACATTCGTGTGCCAGGGGTTTTTCTGATACTTTTCAATATCAAGGTTTCCTGAATGGGGCTGTTTTACAACTTTCCTTTCAACACACTTAAACAAATACCACTCGAGTGAAATAAAACTTTGCATGTTTAATTAGACAATCAGACACCATATAATTCGTTTCTTTCTCTCTTTTTTCTCTACTTACATTTTGCTACGAAATAAAACTTGACATGAAGTGACAAATACATAATGATTTTGCTTCTAACGAAGAAAAGATTATTAAAACGAAATCCAGCATAAATGAAACTTTCAACGTTGTGTTTTATTTTTGCAGATAATCTTGGCTGATTAAATACATGGCTTACAGTGCTATAGAAGAACTAATGATTAGAAGAACTCATCTTCTCTCTTGTACTAAACTGAATGAATAAAGTAATAATCAAGAAGGAAAAAGAAAAACAAATAAACAAGGACTGAAGGAGAACATGAAAAACACGGGAGACATTACAGTAGGCGATTTGCATGATGGCGTCATTTCACTACAGCTATCAGAATGCTTTACGAATATTTCTTTCTCATTCAAATTTTTCTCCCTCATGAGAATTGAGAATAGTTACCACTGATTTTTTGACAAAAAAAAGCAGTCAGACAGTTATGGTGTTGTAGTATGTGATACAATCGTGTAAATCGCCTATATTCTAATACTTAAAAGGTTTTTGAATTTTGTCATAGCATCGTGACGTTTCGGCGCGAGTAACCGCGAAAATAAAAAAAAGTCTTTTTTATAAGAACGTCTGGCTGAAAATCGGCCAAAATTCAAGAACACGCTAAGAACATACCAGAGGCTGACGAGAAATGAAGAACATTTTTTTGGATATTACACGAAAATAAGATTGATCATAGAAATAATTTGCGACTTGGCTAATGTAGTTGACTATAATTATTCGTTATTTTGCATGTACAATTATGGCATTTGAACAGACAAAGACTCGATTCTGTAAACAAACTATGCACAGTATCGGCCAAGTGAATATATATAAATATAAGAATATAAAAACTCTAGTATTGATCAAAACAAATCATAATTCTATAAAACTGTGGATTCAAAAGGCAACGCATGATGAGCAGAACAAAGTGTTTTCATGTCCCAGTTGGAAATGATATATTTAACAATTAGACCTCTCGGCCTCATGACGTTGCTACTCGAACGAGTCGGCGATAACAAACAATATTTTGTTATTGGTGAGAGATGTGTATTGCTGTTTTCGGTTTCAAAATCTGACACACAAAAAAAAAATTAAGACATGCTTGTAATACTTGACTCAGCACAACCTCATTTTAGATTGATTTTCTTTACGACTGTTAATTTAATCTTGAAATGCCCTTTAATGAAGATGTTTTATGTAATCGCCGAGTTGTCATCAGTATTGGCTGTGAAAAACGAGACCGATTGGAGGTAAATGATAAATAAAAAAAACTTCCTTAAAATAACTAACCAATTAAAACCAATATCTAATTTCTTAAATATTACTTCATGCAATTAAATAAATAGTAACAGTTTATGGTTGGATAGTGTTTTGAGGTCTGTTATTGTACCAACATTTTTACTGTTTTCTTCTTGCATTATATTGATAATAATTGAACCCAGCACCTAATTCAACTCAGCATCTGTGTTTAAAAATTCTCTCTGAATAGACATAGAATCAAAATAAATGCTTTTTTACTTTACTTTTTAAAATATAAATAAAACACTTAATAAATGTTTAAGTACGTGCTTTTCGAAGTAGTGCAGCATGAAGTATTTGGCATTGTTATCCTTAAAAAGCAAACCTCGCCAATCATCTGACCGGCCTAACCAGAGATTCACACGTATATTGTAATGGGCAGAAAATGCATTATGTACTACGCTTAATTAATCTTTTCCTTACTAAAAATTGAAAAAAACTATTAATTTATTTTACCATTTTTGACTATTTACGGTTAGAACCTGAAAGTACAAGCCGAGTAAACAAGGGGAGGGACTGAGTACAACTACTATAGACTCATTCATTCATTACACGTTATATATTGTTATCCTGCTCTAACTTTATGAGAAGCGCTACCAGAATCCTTTGAGCTAAATGTGGTTGATATCAACTTTTTCTTCTTTTTACTGCTTTGATAACCAGATAAAGACCTTTCTAAAATCAGGAAACAAGTGTACATTTTTGCATTACCACAAAGACGAGCAATTCATATGCCACATTTTGAGTCACTTCTAAAACACGGTCCAATATAATAATAGCTTTTAATTCCAATAAGTATCTCACGCAATCGTAAATTTCAAGCAATTCGGCTCCAAATTTGGAGTCATTCCAGTACAATTGTTATCCTTATCATATGTTCTCATCAAGTACTCCAAGTGCTCACCGGAGAGTTTAATATTATTAAACAGCCTAGTTGTCAGGAGTTTTCGGTCTTTTTCAAATCAACTGTAAAGAAGAATCTCCTTCGAATACCAAGCACGATCTAGGATTTTCTTTTATAATCAATTTTGTTCGTTGCAAGGAAATTATAGCAAGAGCGATCAAATTTTCTTGATTTACACAGGATGAGCAAATCGTTTGGCCTTCGGAAAAGCAGACCTAATGTGTAACGACAAATTATTAGTATAAGTGGTTATCACAATCATTTATTGAAAGGGTAGTTACCACTATTAAACAAACAACGAAAAAACACGATTGTTTTTTGTATCAGTGCTTCCGCACTCTTGCAACCAACTAAACTTTGTTCATGTACCACGTTTTTATGGGTTTTCCTCTAAGGACGTTTGACTTCGACTTAAACTCCTGTTTAACGTAATGAAATGAAGAAACAGAACCGACTTTTTTTCATATAAGATTTAGAAAACTTTAGTTGAAATGTTTAATTATCGCCGTTAGTAAAATGGGAAGCGGATGCTCTGAGGGGGCGTAACGTCAGCTTCCCATTCTACTTACAATGATAATTTTAAAAAAGTTTCAACCTGGATTTAGTTAAATCACGTGTTTGTCCTACTCGCCGATGCATTTCATCAGTTTTTTAAAAAAAAACTGTTCAAAAAGTTTTCATATGCATAACTTCAGACTCAATTTAGTTTACATGATAATAAGGCGGACAAATTGTAGACGGAATTCGGCTCTCAATTAATGTTAATAATATAGCAGACAAATTAGAGACGGAATTCGGCCCTCGATTTATCTGTAACCCAAGGGGGTTACTTAAAGTATACGTGACGGCGGGGTCTGACGTATATTTTTGGGTCGGAAAATTTACACGCTCGGTATTTTTGGGTCAAGAGATCGGCCACTTATTCTTTTAGGTCCTAAAAAAAATACGCATATTTTTTTGGGTCACATCTCCCAGCGAACCTTTCGTTGCGCTCAGTGAATCAGAATAATATTCTTTCAAATTTTTTTTCAGCGACGTGTGATTTTTGGAAAAACTGCTAATATTAAGAACATTTTTAATCTTGTTTACTTCTCCTGTTTTCTCTATGACTCATTGGAATGATGTCCATCAATGTCTTTCATGTCACTTTAGCTGCTCTTTCATGTTACTTTGGATGAAGAAACATTAACAGACATGCAAATTTCATTAGCCTATTGATGGAAAATAATGCATTAAAAAGTTCTATTTGATTGAATAAATCACTATTGAGGTATTTAAGGTTTGTATTTTTTTGATAGAATATTTTGATGCCAAGTATTTTTTGGGTCTTAAATCTCAGGCTCGTGTATTTTTTTGGGTTTGCAATATGAAGTTCCGTCGGACCCCCCTCCCCCGTCATGTATACTTCGAGTACCCCCCTGGGATCGGTAATTGCCGGACTTCAATTACAAATTATCCATGGCAACTAGTTCCTCGTGCGAGAAAAATCAAGATGTCGTATTTACAAAACAAATTTTGCAACTCCGGAAGCGAAAAACTCAGGTCTGAACTATGGCTAATTAGTCTGCTTTATTATTTAAAATAGTATTTGAATGAGTTCTCGTCAAAAGTTCGAAAAAAATCACTTGTCTTTTGGCCTAATTCTGAAGGAATTGTTCTCCCTGCGGTCGGGCAATTAATAATAGAATAGCTGAGTTACGCAGTTGAGCAGTTATTATATCTGCACGTTTCTGAAGGAATTTGTTTTAAGTAGTATAGAACAATAGTGTTGTGCTATGCTCAGTCATGCAGTACAGTAAATGTAGAGGAAAGTTAATTGCGTTCGTTCTTCGGGTCAACGTAGTGACTCACTGTTACTCAACAAGGTTGGTTAATTTCATTTTTTTACGTACTACGATTCCTGAAAATTCTCAAAATGGCTCAATATTATAGTTTTATTATTATTATTATTATTATTATTATTATTGTTATTATTATTATTATTATTATTATTATTATTATTATTATTATT
>JAOEHV020117864.1:0-14951 GCA_025447995.2 Isaurus tuberculatus | reverse complement strand
TACTACTACTACTACTACTACTACTACTACTACTACTACTACTACTACTACTACTACTACTACTACTACTGTTACTATTAAAACTACAACTGTTACCACTAACTTTATTACGTTCTTACCAAAAGCTGTTGCTTCATTGCTCAGTTTGAGAGAGCACTGCAACGGCTTCGTAGAGAGTGAATTTACTAAGCCTTTATTGTACTATGAAGATCGTTCACGATGACTTTGCTAAATAACCTTTGTAGAAATTAAATCACAATGAGTGTTGTACACTCTGTTTATGGAGCAACCAAACTTGACCTGCTCCAAAATGCTGTTGCTAGCTCCATGGCTTAATCGGTAAGAGAGGGTTAAATCGCGTTCGAAGCATGGGTTTTTATCGAGCATGGAAATTACTGTATTTAAATTTCGTACAAATTTGTTTCACAACACCATTTCTACTAACTATAATACAAACTCAGTCGCTATATTCTTTGAAAAACGTCTCGTTGATCTTCGATCTTTTTTCTTTCAGGTGCTGTTAATTGGATTTGGTTACTTCATCCTTGGGTTAAACTAAGCTTCTATTAATAATAGTATTTGTATATCAAGCACATGACAGCATCAGCTAGGCACATTAATTTTAACACGTGAAGAGGCAAATAAAAAATAATTTTCACTGGCATTTGTTGTGATACTCCGATAAAGTCTATTTCAAAACCCACTAGCTACCCTAAGTGACACACTTCAGTGGATGTCTCTTTTTTCTTTACATTAAATCCAGGACATTTTTAAATAAATATTTCCTTTGGTTGTTTCATTGAGGACCAAGCAAATACAAAATGACTGCGGTGCGTCAGAATCCAACGCGAGCGTCAAATTAGAACTTGGTTTACAGCCGAGTGAACTTGAAAATACTTTTAAGAGAAAATATTGACTCACGGATATGTTATGAAAAAAGAAGAATTTTCTGAAAAATTTGGAGAGCTGCTTAAACATGGCGAGATATTCTGCCAACGCCAACTTCCTAAATTCGCCTACCGTTACCATAAATATATACAAGTATGTTCAAGGTTAAGTTGGACATTAGTGCGGCTTTTCTTTCGTCACACCGTCCGCGGACAGGGAAGTTAAGCCGTTGGTGTAGTCTCCTAATCTCACATGTTCTTTTAGTGACTTAAAATAACCCAGATACTTGTCGATAACAGTAGGGTTACGACCCGGTGTTGTGGTCTGTCTTTGGTTGCTTTTGGCATTTACCTTAAAATAATTTTTGTAAACTGCGTAGCTGTAAAACTGCGACTGTAAAATACAGTACTGTCCCTGGGTTCCCCAAAAATGTTGTAAAACCCCAGCAATTCAGCCTTGGGCTGCGATTGGAGTTAAATTTGACCACTGATCATAGCATATCATATCGCATCGTATCGTATCGTATCATATCATATCATATATATATTAATTACTAATCTTTTTTTTATTTTTAACTGAATTTTACTAAAACTGCAAAAGACTCGTTTTGCAAAACATTTTATTTTCTCAATATTTCTCACTTCCTCTGACAAAAGGCTTGCACTCTAAGCAACAGCTTTTAAACTGAATAGGTTGCTATCAATAGACGCCATATTTTGTCCCGTGCATGATTTTTTTACTGCTGAATCACAATTGCAAGTTTTAAAAAGAAATCCTTCTGGTTGAAAGCACATGGGGGACAGTTTGCCCCTCAGTCAAACATATATAATGAGATTCAACAGCTGATTGATAGTGTCCTATTTATATAACATTGCAATTCAATACAAAGATCATTGAAAACCAATTAAGTAACTTATCAGTTATCTGACGGAATTTTATGGGACGGAGTTTTAGCGTATCTAATTAGAGTCATTCAATTAATCTCAATAAAAACACCTAGTTCAACGTTATCAAAAGTGTTTCTAACAATATCTATATTATCACTTTCTGAAACTTATGAAATAATTACCACTTTCTGCATAAAAAATGGTACCAAGGGACAATCTGGACTATATATAGTCAAAAAAAAAGTCTAACTAGCCTTTGTCTTTTAAATTAGTGTGAATTTTTTTTTTTCAATATTTCAACTCATGTATATAAGGTAATTTTCGAAAAGGATATCACAGAGGCTTCTAACCTTGAGAATGGAGCTCCATGTTTTACTGTTAAAATGTAAGTATGACTGTCTTAGTTTCTATTGAACGGCCGTTTTATCTATTATTCTTCAACGTCGATTACGCCGGTATATTAAAAAAAATGATATTTTAAGCTTCAGTTTAAGGGTTGTTTTAAGCTAATGTCTTACGGAACAAATAACACAGACGTAAAAGATAAATATCTCATCTCAAAGGAGGAAACCTGGTTATCTTTTAACAAAGGTATATCGCTTTGACTTGGGGATAAACCAAGACAAATACATACGGTTGTTAGAACGAGATTAGAATTTTCAAAGACCTCATAAAATCCCATCATCAATTAGCCAAGTTGCCTCTTTTATAATATGTAATTTATAATTTCAATATCATATATAGTGCCTATTCTTGCTAAAGCCCTAAGCGCTTTACAATCAAATGCAGTATTTATACAGTAGAGGTCTTAAAAAGTCCGCTGAAGCGGCTTACACATTTTTTAATAACTAAAAATCGCTTTCAATGAAGTATAGATAGACCACAATATCGGGGTTACTAGCCTGCTCTTTTCGATAAGAGTGTGAATTATTTTAAGTCCTCTCAATAGAGAGACTGGACCTACGGTTTAATGTCCTTATCCGAGAAGACGCGAAGGCCTAACCGTTGCAGATGTTAGAACAAAGGCTGCACCTTCTCCTCAATTATTTTAAGACCCTGAGTGTTGGTCCGGCCGGGAATCGAACCCGAGCCTCCTCCTCGATAGAGTGGGACCTTTCCAACTAGGCTATAATCAGGCAGCGGTTATTTGCCTACTCAGTTTAAATATAAATCAGCTGGTGAAAGAAAAACGAGGAATTTGATTCAACAAGTAAAAAAAAGGGTTTAGTTCTAAAGTGTCTAAAGCTAAAGAAGATCTCAAGTTCACTTGGCTTCAAGTGCCCGCTTACGTAATATTTAAAACCAAGTGTGAACACAGCCGATACGATACTTAGAATAAAATGTAATATATTAAAGGTTTTAGTCTGAGCAAGAAGCTAGTTTATCATAGTGACATCTGTTTTTGTCTGGAAAACACTTGGAAAATTAAGAAATTGCTTTGTTCGTTTTTTGAAACAACTTCTATTGGCCTCTATTCTCTTTTCATTTTGTGTTTACTTTCTAAACAAAGTCAAAATTTAAAATGCAGCCTCATTTTTAACAATTTCTTTGACAAAACGTAAGATGTTTTATATTATGCAAATGAAGCTATTTGTTGATGTTAAAGTTTCCGCTGGATTTGAGATTTTGATCTAGGCTAAAGAGATATTTTGAATAGTTTTTGAAACTATAGCACTTCGTCATCCCCTTTGACGAACATTTTAACCTACAAGTGATTAAATTAAACTCGCTGTTGGTTAATTCACGTCTTTGTGTCTTCAGTCTACGAAATAAGAAGTATAAACTCTTTAATAGAACACTGTTGCTGAAATGTACAGTTTTAGTTATTTACCAAAAATAGCAATATGAACGTAAAGAAGGATTGCTATAATAATATTTTTGTTGATTACTTGACCTATTTGATATGCAAGGCAAGGCGCGTCTTTTTACGTATTAGGGACCTTCCTTCCGCCATTTTAGTAGCTGACTCATACAAGTTGTTTCTTATATCCAATTAAGGATAGAATTATTTGTTTACTCTTCCTTGATGACGCTGGGATAGCATACGACCACTTGTTACTTGTAACTTAATCACGATGTGCCGATTACCTTTTATTACCCGATTTGATAATACAAGACTTCCGTAGTTATTGTTTTACTTCAATTTCCGTTCTAAATACAGGAAGGACATTTCTTTATATGAATTTCACTGTACCAGCTATATTAAAAGTCTCTGAAACCACTTTACATGGGAACCTTGCTGACGTCAGTGTACACAAATAGCAAACAGGGCCCGGTTGTTCAAAGGTCGATTAGCACTAACCCAGGGTTAAGTTTTTAATCCATGCTTGTGTTTCTTACGATCAATAAACTGACTTGACTTCGAAGTTTGGGGTTCACTTGGTTTTAGTGTTGGAAATTCTGAGCAATGATCATGAGCAAGGAAAACCTTTCATTGTAAAGAAATTACTATTTAAATTTTACCTTAACCGAGGGTTAATGTTAACAAGCTGTTGAACAACCCAGCCCAGGCCGTGAACAGTCATAATATTTGCAAAATAATTTGAAATCAGTTATTGTCTACCCAATGTCACTGAATATCACTATATAAAGAGATTACTTAAAAAAGCTTGAAAAAAAAACCAAAAAAAAAAACAACACGTAACCTGTGTCTAAAGAATTCTTAAGCCGTTAAGAATTCTGAATACTGAAACAATAACACCTGCGAAACGAAGAAGTTCCGACCCCAACTTTACCACAATATCAAGATTAAAACAAGTTCAAGAGGAAGTTTGAATATATAGATACTATAAAAACATTAAGCAAAACGAATTTCTAAATGTACGTAGACCCAGAAAAAAAGTATATTAAATTTTCCTTTTTTGCTAAAAAAACAATTTTATTTGTTGCTGAAAAAAAAAAATTCAGACTTATACACACAATGTGATGATGATTATGGATTGCGTCAATGTTTCAAATTGTATAAAAATATTATTTAAGTTTACTCCGTGGTGAAAAACAGAGAAAGACTTTCTGACGTTTTGGACGCTAGTCCTTCGTCGGAGAAAACTATAGCAAGTGAACAAATATAAATAGGAAATGGTGTGTAAATAGTGTGAATAAAACAACAATGGAGAATGGCAGTAGGAAAGTGGGCGGATGAAAACTAAGTAAGACAATAAGAGCAAAAGGACGAAGAACAATACCGTTTAATTATCCCTTGGTGAAAGGCCGACATTGCTAACAATGTTGCAATAGTACTATAGTAACCGTCGTGAACAAAGGGTGAACACGCCCTTGGCAGCTAGAGGTTACATGGTACAAAATACGCCAAACTGGAGGGCAAAAGAATATGTCAGGATCCAAGACATAATAATACAATACAGCTAGCTAGAAAAGTGCGATTTTTCCTTGTTTTGCATTTCTCAGTGAAGACTTGTCACATGCTTTGCCCTCCAGGGCTGGGTTGTTCAAAAGCGTGTTAACTTTAACCCCGGGTTAAGGAAAAATTTAAACAGTAATTTTCTTACAATAAAAGTTTTTTTTTTGCTCAGAATTTCCAACACTAAAAACAAGTGAACCCCAAACTTCAAAGTCAAGTCAGTTTATGGATCGTAAGAAAAACAAGCATGGATTAAAAACTTAACCCTGGGTTAGTGCTAATCGACCTTCGAACAACCGGGCCCAGTTTGGCGTATTTTGTACCATGTGACCTCAGGATGCAAAGGGCCTGTTCAGAAAAACTAAGCAAAACAAATAATAATACGGATAGGCAGATAAAAGATAGCAAGTATAGTGGCCAAAAAGCTTTTTAAAATAAATAGGCGGCAAACAGATGAGGAGCTGCGGAAAAAAAAAATTATAACAATAATTATATGAAAAAAGAAGGATGATAAGTCGAACTTCAGAAATGTCCGAAATCTTTCTTTGTTTTTCACGACGCTGTCAAACTTAAAAACTCTTTTTATACTTTTACATTTTTACAGCATTAAATGTCTGACAATTATAACTTAAGTTTTCAGTCTATTTAACAGCAGAGCAAATTTCATTTAAAAATGCTATATACAGAAAACAAAGCGTTATTTCATTTTTAAACACACTTAATAACAAATTAAAGGTAAAACTTCTTTTTAGGAGTCTGAACTTTGTATGCCTTTTCAGACTCCCTTGAAGTAAAACCACACTAGAGAAAATAATTTGTTATATAAACAAACCTCATTCAAAATTTGTTGTTATTAAAATCCTGATAAAATATATTTAATGATTCCAAAGCTAGTAAATGGACTCTTAGTAACTACAGTTTCTCTGAAACAGCAACCAATACCCTTTATCTATAACAAAGATTTCAGAGGTTAGAAAATATTTCTAAATCACACAATGACATTTAAACTAGAATTTTTTAACGGACATTCTTTCTCGCATGCACATTCAATTAGAAATGTTTACCGATCTGACAGTATTATCTTGAAAAATATCTAGAACTTTCTTATAGATATATACTTGAAACAATAGATATAAATGAAACAGATCGACAACACTATAAAAACCATTAGCTGTAATTTATCCAGATGTGGATAACAAACATAGAATTTTTTATAGCTGACAGGGTATGCTCAAAGCATACATTGTTTTCTCTGAATTTCAGCTGACGGCTCATTCGTCTTTCGTATTTGTTTAAAAACCCAAGCTTTAAAAAAATACATTAAGATGATACTCATGAAATAAATAACTCTATTGTTATGTTTTACTTTAGTATATTTTATATATTCAATACATAAACTACCGGTTATAATATCTGAGTGTTAATTTGTGGAGCTCATAGACAACCCGTGGAATACGACAGCAGGGAGATCAAAATAACTTTCTAGGTTATTATTGTTCCAGAGAGATTCATGGCAATTAAGTTGAGCCAAAAAAAAATTTAAAAATTTTACGAAAGCTTTGACGGGAACTCTTGGGAAGTTAATCACTCTTTGGTGAAACTGAAGCAAAAGTCATAGGTATACATAACATTTTTCTATATTCATGTTCAACAAAAAAATAAGGTTACGTCTCAATGTTTTGATAATATATATATTTTTTCAATTGAGTACATTATATTTCCTATTGATAAGTAACGAATTTTTTATAATTTAATGTAAGAAATGGTACAAGCAAAATGTCAAATTTTATGCTTTTTCAGAGGTTAACTCTTTAATCCCTTATGTTGTATCGGATAGCTAAGATAATCCTCCCTCCAAGCTACCGTGGTTGGGCCGAGCGTTCGTTTATTCGTTCGGAAAGTTCAACAACACATTTATTTCCGGATCTTGAACTCGTCTCGAAAATACGAGACACATCGGGAGCGGTTATCCAATCCGGTAGGTATAGTAGGACCATTTACCCCGGCTAACGTTGTCTTATGTAATACTCTGGCTTGCCAAAACAAATCAGCTCGGGTTTATGAGGCAAACCCAACATCAATGCAATAGGTAATGAATATCGCAGGAAAGCTAACATCTAGCGATATGATAAATTGACATATCAGAATCTTTAGATTGCTGAGTCACTATCTAAAAAAGGTTCTAAAAAATACTGAGTCACTAAAAAAAAGTTACAAGCTCAAAAGCGATAAAACAAGACAAAATCGTGAAAACAAATGATCAGACGATGACTTCTAAGCTGACAATATTTTAACAAGAGAAACAAAAGGCGTAATAATTTAAATAATGAACGAAAAAAGCGGTTCTTAACAAGGAAAAAGAAATATCATTTATACCGGTAGTCTGGAAAATTACCATTTGTTGCATAAACTAAAAATAACCGTTTAACAAGTGACATTATCATTTAAACACTCGTGAATAATTCTTTTTTTTTTTTTGGAAAAAAGCTCTTGAAATGCGTCGGCGAGTATCTAGAATACGTGATTCAACCAACTCTAGATTAAAATGTTTAATAATCGCCGTAAATAAAGCAGGAAACTAACGTTTTGAGCGTTGGCCCTTCTTTCGAAGTGGTCTTGGGGAAAAGGCAGTCTCACATACCCAATTTCCTTTGCAAATGAAAATCATTTTAAGATTTGGTTTGACATTTTATAAAAAGCACAATTAACACAGAAATATTAATCTTTGTGTTCTTGAAAAAGCTGTGGCAAAATTCCGCAAATTCTTTTGTGAGAAGTAGCTCCATTCTGCGATTGCAAGTCACCATTATTTATGAAACCATAGTGAACACTTCACAACTTCCTCTATACGATGAGCCTCATACACAAATCACTGTATTAAAACACGATTCTCAATTCTCAATGTACATATTTCCTGTTCTTTGTTTGCAATCATTTCCCTGATTTCATTTATCAACAACAACTTTCAAAGAGTAGATAATTTTTTTCAAAATATAATTGTTTCGGATTTTAAAACAATTTCTAGCGAAATAAGAAAAAATCGTGAAAATTTTAATAACGATAACAATTTCAATAACAACAAACAGGTAGGATAGAAATGTATTTTAGGATTCTGGCTGAAACCACATATTGTATCCAGTCCCACGACTAGAGGTTTTGCTAAAGAGGTTTTCCTACACAAATATCAGTTGCCCACTGCTTTCTTTTTATCCTTAAATGGACCTGAAGTTTTGTATTTAAGGGAGTACAAAGTCTCTTAAACCAAAAGTCGCTCTTTCAGGACTTAGTAAAGCTAGATAGAAGCTACTTTATAATTTTTAAGAGAACTGACCAAACTTCAGTCCGAATCATCCATTAAAGAAAGCACAACGATTAGTATATATTGGGTGAGTATAACGAGTTTAATCAATTTTACTTGTTTCATTATTCAAGAAAGCTATTAAATTAAACACTACAAAAACAAAGATAACTATCATACCTGTCAAGTTGATGCATTTAATTAATTTGGATATGATAATTCAAATCTTGGATCTAATTGATTCCTACATTTATTTTAACGTTTTTTTTTATTTAATCAGTTAAGTCTCTAGAGCTACCAAAGTCTGCGAAGTTTTTTTTAGAAGGTATTATATTTTAGGAATGAATATGGAGATTCCCCTTTAAAATCGTTTCAATACTTAATTTTTGCTCTTATCTCATCTATTGTACTCGTCCATATTAACAACCAGTTCCTAGAGCTCTTGTAAAAATTTTGCATTTCAATCAATTTGCATCAAATCAGTTTCTAAACATTTATATTTTCAAAGCAAAGAAGAGTAAAATAAATTAGTGGTTCTTTCAATATGTTACAATACATAATTTGTTTTACCATTTTATCTATTGTACCACCTACCGATTAAGAGCCAGTTTCTATAGCTATTGTAAAATACTGTATCTTGCCTGATTTTGCATTTCATTTTTTTCTAAATGCTTCAGAAGCAGATGTCAGAAGAAACGAAAACAAATTTAGTCTTATTAGTTTGTTCAATTTAGAAAAAAATCCCATAAAATCACTCTTGCTTTCAATATCATTTCACTTTAAATCAATTAACTTATACTTTCTCTATTTTTTCCTATTCGCATTGTAACAAAAATTATCATAACTATCATGGTTTGACTGAATAATTCATATGTGCTAATTTTCAAGAAAAGGGAACTGCTGATGGTAATTAGAAAAAAATAGAGAACGATATGGTGGATTTTAAATCTAGAGGAAGAAAAAGAAAATTAGTGAATCCTTTACAGTCGTTTACATTTAGATGGGCGGTGTCGCAGTTTGTTTACCAAGCTGGTTTTTGGTGGACGTCAATCAATTAAAAGCCTTTAGTTTAAAGCAACTGCCGATAAGATCTGAGTTAAACAAGATTTGATTGACGTCCACCAAAAACCAAGTACGACATCGGAAACAAACTGCAGGACCGCACGTATAAATGAGAACGGCTGCAACATACACGGTGCTGCCATTTTGTGGATTATCCTTTGGCTCCCAAATTAACAGCCAGTCTCTATATTTTTTCAAAAGTATGGTGTTTTACCTAATTTTGCATTTTTGTTTTTTCCATATTAAGAATTTAAAAACCTATAGAGATTGAAGTTCTATTCTTGGAGAACTATAGTCGACGTTTTAAAACATCGTTTCAAGCAGCAATATTTTAACGATTGTGTTTTAAAATTAATATAAAAAAGTTTTTTATGTTTTTAAATCTTTCTCAATAAATTCATTTATCTTGGAAACAAATTCGCAGAGGTAAAAGCAATCTAAATGACATATTTTAGTGTGAAGCGTAGAGCAACTGCAACAACTGTAGAAATATGGAATTTTTTTATCAGTTGTAGAATCAGTTGTAGAATCGTATAAACTGACTTTACATGCCACACACATATAAAATTAAGAAAAAAAAACTTTGTTATTTTTCAAGTGTTTCTTGTATGTAGATGAAATTAGGACAGTCTGGGGCAATTAATCAAACTGACTATAAAATTTTTTTTTTTTTTTTTAAAAAGTTTTATTTTGTTTTCTCCACCAGCTATGGGGCGTTTTTGTTCCCTCTTGATTCTGTGGTCGATACTTTACTGCAGCTTGGAGCAATTTCAAGTTGTGAAAGCAAAAGGTAATAAACTGTAAAGGAACCAAAGAACTTTATATAAAAGATAAAAGTATATCACTCGTATAAAAGCCTGGTTTCCTATCTTTTAGTTCATGCACGTACTTCATGCGATAAGCTTATCTTGTAGAACTCAATGTGTTGTCTTGTAGATCAATTTCAGGTGTTCAGACAAACAAAAATATAAAAAATCTAACTGGATTTTCATTCCTCAATAGAGTTGAAAAGTGACGATATTCAGAGAATAATCCCCGAAAGACTGGATAGTAGGAGAAAGAAACGCGATTTGTCAACTATTAACCAGGTAACAACCGATAAGATTTTTAGGGTTTAACTTTCCAGTGAAATCGTTATTTCTGTTGTTGTTGTTTTATCACTGTTATTATTGTATACATCGTTGTTACTACTAAATAACCAGTGAGTAACTTACACGATGGCGACGCGGTTTTGGCGCAGTTGTTCAAATTACGGCAGAGTCGGGGATTGAACCCGAGACCATGCGCGATCGTTTTCTTTTTTAGAAACCTTTAATAATACTTTCTGTAGATTTTTACGTTAGATGTTTATTTGTTCTTTATTTTTATTTGTATTTATAATTTAGTATATATTTGTATATTTTATCTTCAGGAGGGACATGACAATGAAGCAAGTTTCCTAATCAAAGCGTTCAACAAAGAAATGGTAGTACGTGCGAAACGAAACACGTGAGTCGTATGTTAAAATGACTTTATTTTAGTCTGGATATTTGTCAATGGACACTTACTGGGTAATTTTTAAATTATAACAGGAAACTGATATCACCTTCACTCACTGTTCGGTATTTCAAGAACGACAACTCGGAGGTTTTAGAGAAGGTTTGTATGGTTTTGTTTGTGTGCTTAAAATGTGTTAGTCTCCAAAAAATAATTATCTCTTCTTGATGTCATGAAAAATCTTCATTGCTTTTCGCAGTTAAAGTTAAGAGAATGAAAGCAACTTAAAACAAATGATCAAAAATTTGAAAAAAAAAACAATTTTTTTTTAAATTTCCAATTAATTTTCATATTTTTAGTTTTTCATCTATCGCTCTGAGTCTTAACAGTTAAAAAGGGACTAGGGCGTCGATCGCGTTCTTTAAAAACTCTGAATTGAAAACCTTATAGTCTAATTTAAAATACATGTAGCTACTTGGGAAACTGAAATCAAAACGAGCAAAGCTGCCAAAACACAAACAAATGGCATATTTACTCGTGGTACCACGAGTCAACTTTTGGGTTCCATTTCTTTTTCTTTTTTGTTTTTTCTTTTTTTTTTTCATGTCGCGATTAGCGATTCGGTCCAGTGACTGCCATATTTGGGATTTGTCTTCAAGGATTAAAATAACTGGTCGAATGCAACCGCACTTCAGTCTCCGTTCGTACCACGAGTAAAGGCTTAATGAGCCTCTTGTTAATTCACTTTCTGAAATCAAAGCAAAAAGAAAGCAAAACCTTGCCGCTTTGTCCCTACATTACGTTACTCAACCCAGTCCTTGTGACCATTATCAGTGACAAAATAACCATTTTAAACCGCGCATAAAATGGCCAGTTTTTATCTTACACAACTCAAACTTTGGAATCGTACGTTTAAAACGCTATATTTTACAAATGTGCAAAAAACATTTCGTTTCATAGGAACTTTAAAGTTAATCTTGCATCCTATTTAGGTCAATGAAACCAAAGTTGTTTCTGATCTAGTACTATAATATAATTCGTTCTCCTTAATAATCAGGTCAATCCTGAGTCCTGTTACTATCACGGAACTGTTCATGGTAGACCGGACTCCGTTGTTGCACTGCACACATGTAATGGATTGAGGTTAGATTATCGTTCTATATAGTTAATATAAGGGTCATGTGAAACAATTAATAGGTTAGATTACGTAAATATCTGTAGGCCATGGTATATAATAGCGGTAAACCAAAAAAGTAAATAAATGAAAAAACAAAACAAAAACAAAACAAAGAACGATTAACATGGGGTTTAAGTAGATCGTATGAAAAATAATTGTCTTAAAAACATATTTTGACAATAATTAGTCACCTTAAGAGTAACAAATCGTATACATTTTATGAAGCTATTTGTTTAAAATAAAAGCATAAAATGAGATTGTTACCGTAGGTTTATATCGACCTGAAGAGAACTGACGGATGATATCCTTCTTAATTTAGAATGGCTCAATCTTTTTCAAAAGTCATTAACTGATGCCTTTCGTTTGGGTGTATACGTAGTTTGCGTTGTTAGCTACCTTTAATTCCTTATTTCTGATTTTTACAATTATACATGGCGGGAATGACGACTTTCGCGACCATAAGCCTAGATGATGGAAATTTCTCAAATTTCAAAGTAACATAAAAAGAAATTCAGACCAACCAATTTTTTCCTCCAAATTCTATTTAAAGTAGCTTAAGCAAGTAAAAAATAGGCTAATTGCTCCTTAACGGGACCTTTGCTTTTCTTCCAGAGGCCTTATTGACGACGGTGAAGCTGTTTATCATATTGAACCAGATAAGAATCATAAGGTTAGTGTTGAGAATGACAGTTCTATTTCTCAGTTTTCATTTCTTCATTTCTTCATTCGTTCTTTTTTACAAATGTTTAGATTAAACTGCATGAAATGAGTTAGCCCAAACCTAAAAAATAAATACTTATGCACGCTTGTCACAATGCTAAAACATTTTTTTCGACGATATATTATAATAATATTTCGCTCACTAAACTCTGACTAGTGCGTTTGGATGCCTATGACGATAAATTACTACTACCACATAAGACTAAATCTTATGTTGGGAGTGCCAACCATCTTATTCTTCCTTCTCACTTATCAGAGAGATGGCGTTCATGTCATTTACCCTGCAAGAGATGACGAAGTGAAATTTCCCCACGAAAAATGTGGTATGGCTTGTAAATATTAACTTAACTAAAACTTACAGCTGTAAGTTAAACACTTTTGAATCAAATGGTGTTACAGACGATGGTTGGAGGGGTAGTAATAGCTGTAGGAGGGATAGACGTAATAGTATTAGTAGCTACAGTATAAGTGAATGGTTGTCGTTTGTAGTAAGAGTAGGAGTGGTAAAAGTAGTACGTAGTTGTACCAGTAGTGAGAGTGGTGGTTGTTTGCGGTAATAGCAGTGGGAATGGTAGTAGTGGTAGCGATAGTCAAGAGTGGTACTTTTTTGTGATGGTGGTTATGTTAATATCCCTAGTGGCAAAATTGTAGGTGTTGGTAGTGGTGCTAGTATTAGTTGCCAGCAGAAACCATTCGGTTTGGTATTTATCATGACACATCATGGGACATCTTTTGCTGTCGCTTGCAGACGTCGTATTTGGAGTTGCTTTCGGTTCCTCCGTTACCATGGCCTGCCTTCCTACGCTAACGCTTCTCTTTGGCTTTCCTGGGAAGACTTTCCTTACCTCTCTTTTTTGATAGTGATGTCTTCTCTACGGCTTTAGAATATGAACAAAATTAATGGGGCACAATCCCGTATATTCTTGGTTTCCACGTGACGTCATAGCAGCAATGTTGGTATACCCTCGACAAAAGAATTTTGATGATTTCTTTTGTTCGGGGCACCAACATGCCCGCCCTGTCTATTGTCAATTGTGTCTCTTGGGATTGTGTGAAGACGATGGATAGTTGCCATAATGTGACCTCGTTTTACTTTTTCACAAAACAGAAACCATTTGTGTGAAATTCAAGTATAATCTGATAATGTGCTCTGATTTTATTCAGGAAACGATGATGAGGAAACCAAGTACGCTGCAGACGCCGCTGAAAGACAACACCAGAAACTAAGCCACCGACGAGTAAGTTTCATCTAGTTTAATTCTCCATCTTAATAAGCAGTTTGCTGATGCTCAATCCAGGTTATAAATTTCTTAGAGTTGATTCCGAATTCCAGAATATGGTTTCTACATTCCATTCCAAGAGTCAACATTCCGAGGGCAGATAGTGTTAGTCTCGTACATAAACCCAATTGCACCAATCCCAAAACTAATGCAAAGTTTCCTATCTGAAATCTTGACATAAATTTTGAAACTACCTTCTGGACTCCGGAATCAACTCTATCCACACCCTATTTAGGCTGAAATCAACTTTTTTAAACTAGAATCTAGACTCTGGGCATTGCTTGTGAAACTCTGAATTCAAAACAATGGTCCTTTGATGAAGGCCTGACGCTCGAAACGTGAACTTCCTACTCTATTTACAGCTAAAATTTAAGACTTCTAAACCTAGAGTTTATTAAGTCACCTTTAAAAAACTAATATATTATTTTTTCAGATGCGTCGTGATATAGACGATTTTTACAGAGAGTATTTTACAACAGATGAAACTCGATACAACGAGGTGCTTTTCGTTGCTGATTATGGAATGGTGAGTTTCCTTATTTGTCAAAGAAAAAATATTCCTACTTTGTTTTGTTTTAGCTTTAACTTAAAATCGTTGGCGAAGTGGCTGGGTGGTCTTGTGTTTGACTTGCAACCCTACATAAATTCAAACTTAAGCAAAACCTTTACTTTACCTCTAAAGCTTCCCATTCAGTTTACCGACCTCTTTGTTTTACTAAGCTGCATTAGTAAAATCATACTAGTGGGCTATCATGAATGCTGCATTCTGATTGGCTACGCTACTAATAGGCTATTAGTGATA
>JAOEHV020117753.1:0-14953 GCA_025447995.2 Isaurus tuberculatus | reverse complement strand
ACATTTCAAACCATGGTCACGGTTATGATTTCTTTTGTTTTAACTTGATGAATTATTAATGAGTTTGAGAAGTAATTTGCCGCAAAAAGTTTTTGATTTGGTAAAATCCTCGATTTTCTATGGCTCTTCAAGTACGTCAAAATCCCCTTATCTTGGTTCGCGACCGAGCTTAACGGGGCATGGGTCCAGTGCCGGATGTGATGTCAAATCAAGAACACGAATTTCGCTATTTACTTGTCGTGAGGGAAAGGCTGTAGACTATAGACTGTGAAGTCCCAGGGAAAAAATATACTGCAAAAGACTTCGACACACGCGTAAATTTGAAGAACTGGGAAAGTTAAAAGAATTCGTTCTCGATTTGACATCACTGCTTAACTCTCCCCAGATCCCCTTAAGTGCGGTTGCGAGCCATTCCAAACTCAATTTCAACGGGGAAAATAAATTACAAAATAAGCGACAAATTGAGTCATATCTTCGCCAATATTTGTAAAATGGATAAAAAAGGTATACTTAAAAATAAGTGTTAAAAATTTTAGCAAACGTTTTCGATCAATATGATCATCATCAGGCTGATGATCGAAAACGTTTGCTAAAATATTTAACACTTAATTTTTAAATATACCTTTTTTTATCCAGGCAACAAACTGCTCCACAAATTACGCTTTATTATTTTAGCGAAAAAAAAATTGGTGTTAGGTGCACTTTCACCCAAAGAATAACTGAAAAAAAAAACTCGCGCAAAACGCAGCATATAGGCGAATCTTTGTGTCTTAGAACACCAATATTTTCTTCCTTGACAGCATATACAGATTTAAAAGTTTAATTCGAATACTTTTGGTCTTTATCCATTGGCTACCTAAGGTTTACGCTAATGAAGCAGTTTTGAAACAAAGACGTAATGCGTCCTTCGGTTAGGCTTTGTTTCAAGACGCTGTGTCCTACGACGGAACAATGTCTTTGTTGGATGGCTTTTTAGAAGTTACCGGGTTTATCGCTCAATTTATATTTAAAAAGATACAAAATAAATACCACCCAACAATAAATAATTAAATAATGTAAGTCGAACCTAAAAACAGAACAAACTTCTGATGGTGCCTGCTGAAAAGTAATTATAAAGTTACTTTAGTAAATTTTCTTGCTACTGATATTTTCGTTTACACTCATTGAGAAATTAAAGAAACTTTGGTAATTCATTATTAAAAAACAACCTTAAACAAAAATATTTCAAAAATCAAAGTTTTACTTACGAAATGCGTTATTTCCAAATGTTTTTCACCGCAGTGTGCGTACTAATTCTTAATGAGTTTAAATGGCCAAAGGAAAAGTAGCCTGCTTAGCGAAGTCAAAGAGAAGGGGAAGAATGGGGGGAGGGGGGGGGTTGTTGTTGGCAGGGCTGAAAAAGAAAAAGAAAGGAAAGATGAGGAAGCCTGGGAATACTTCCCTCCTCCCCAGCTTTGCCCCTTTTCTTTCCTAATTTAAATTATTCAGCCCTGACTACCCCTCCCCCCTCCCCCTTTGGGTTTGCTACGCAGGCTAAAGAGAAATATTTTCTTATGTGTTTTTATTTGAAATAGCATATATTTCGATGGGCTTAAACCTTCCAACGACCATAAAACTAGAGGCTTAACCATAGGGGGCGGGGGATACCAAGGTGCTTTTTTTTTTGAGATCACTGCAGATATTTTGAAAGGTGAGTGATTTGTTGTCAAGGTCAGCACGAGCGAATGTGCCCATATTAGCTTCTAAATCTATGGTTCTGACTTCGAGTGCAATAATGATCTGGGTGGTTGGCGCATTTGGTATTTTCATTTAGGTCGATCCCCGGTTCTGCCAAGTTTTAAACATTAGTGTGACGTTTTTTCCACAAAAGCAGGCTCAGATAACCAGCGTCTGCTGGTAGCTAACCTGCAATCGCTTAATATCTCGTAAAGATGAGTTAACAGAAGCCGAAAATAACCGACGGTACGATAAGCCAATAGGCTTGTAAAAGAACTTAGCTTTATTTAATTTTGTTTTCACCAATCACAAGCCTTGTTTAGTTCTGTGTTATGGCGGAATCCTATCCTAAAAATAATCTGGCTTAAACACCTCCACCTAAAACACAGTATGTCTACCTTGATCAATTTTCTAGAATAGGCTCTTTACAGCTAGAGGTCACATGGTACAAGATAAGCCAAAATGGAGGGCAAAGCGTCGGACAAGTCTCCACTGGGAAATGCAAAACCAAAAAAATCACTTTTTTTAGTTAATTGTCTATTGTTTTGGATCCTGACACATTATTTTGCCCTCCGATTTGGCGTATTTTGTACCATGTGATCTCTAACTGTAAAGAGATTGTTTTTGTTTCTACTTTCTCACCGGTAAAAGTATATCATCAGAGCGCCTTGCAATGCCTTGTGAGAAAATCGCCTTTCTCCTTAAAAAAAACAGCGAGCCATTCATTACGGTTAAATAAGCAAAGTAACCAATGAAAACCCGGTTTTTAACTTCCATATCTTAGATGGTTTAATTGGTATGTCAAGATCTCAAACAACCAATGTACTTGGGAATAATGGCGCTTAAACGAAAACCTCTTGAAAAATGTCAGTTCACAGGGCTGTGCCTCACCTATTTATCTATTTTTTTATTCAAGAATAAAAAAAAGTTCACTTACCCCGAACAACAAGCTGTTTGTGGCGATCTTCGCAAAATATACTGTCAAACGATTCCTGCAAATGAAACGTAAATGTATACTTAAAGAACAACTAAGTTTTTTGCTTAGCGCCAATTGAATAAACGCAGCAGGAAAAAAATCATATTGATCCTTACGTATTAAAGTTTTCTAACCGCCGCCTGGTTAGCCAAGTTGGTAAGGTACCAGTCTATCGAGCGGGGGGCTCGGGTTCGATTCCCAGCCGGACCAACACTTAAAATAATTGAGAAGGTGCTACCTTTGTTCTAACATCTGCAAATGGTTAGACTTTCGCGTCTTCTCGGATAAGGACGTTAAATCGTATTTCCAGTCTTCCGACAGTCTATCGGGGACTTAAAAGAACCCACGCACTCACCGAAAAGAGCAGGGTAGTGATCTCGGTGTTGTGGTCTGTTTCTTTCACTGAGGGCACTTCTTATCGGCTGCCAAGTTGCGCCTTATATGTGAGCCGCTCAAGCGGACTTTCTAAAACCCTCAACTGTCTGATCAACTGTATATACTTGTAAACAGGTCCTGAAAAGCCCCGTGGGGAGAACCTGTATATCTATCCATCTATCTATCCATTCTTTTAAAGTGCCTATGACGTTTTTTTATTTTACACAACTCAAACTTTGGAATCGTACGTTTAAAACACTATATTTTCCAAACGTGCAAAACAAAATTTCGTTTCATAGACACTTTAATACTTGCTGTGCTAGCCTAAGCATTTCTTCTGATAGATATTGCAAATTTAGCCTAAACCCAATCTAACTAGATTCATAAGAAAAAGTGAAGCGTAATGTATGTGGGATGAGGCTTGAATAATAATTACAAGTCGGGTAGTACATACTTTCTAGTATCAAAACTTGCAGCCACGAATATGGGCAACAAGTTTACGATGGTAGCGGGTAGTTTTGCTACTGACAAAGTGGCCTTAGTGCCCATATTAGTGGCTTAAAGTTTTGATACTAGTATTTATTACATGGCAGGCTCGCTGAGCGGGCAAGATGAAGCGAATTCTGTGTTCTGATTGGTTACATGAGCGGGCAAGATAGGCCCATCTTAGCCGCTCGGGATTGCCCGTTTTGTTCCCACAAGAAAATAAATTGCGTGGAGCATGGGGTCGCACAGTGAAAACAAAGAAAACACAGACACACAGACAAGTTTCGTACATTTATTCGTCAACAAAAACCGAAAATGTTTTATTATGAAAATTAACCCATCTTCGTCGCTTTTAACATTTCTGAAAGTATTTAAAATAAGTCATTTCGTCCGAAGAGTGTAAACTTGCTTCGTGTAAGTTTCTGTAGCTTCTGATTCCATTTTGGCGTTTACTCATCAAACTTCTAAACCAATTAAATCAGGCTATTTTTCAATTTGTCCAACCAAGAACGAGCACGCGCCATCAGTCATCAGTTGGCTTTCTTTCCCAATTCTCGAAAATAAACAAGTCATTTTCAGTAGTAAAGTGAAATTCTTTGGCCATAAAATAAATCCTTTATTGAACAAGCTTGTTCGTTCAAAATGGCTGGATACTGGCCTCGTTCTTTTTTTGCATTTTCATGGACCGAGACGAAGACTTCGTCTCGGTCCATAATAACGCAAAAAAAGAACTTTGCCAATATCCCGGCATCTTGACCTCACACTTGTTCAATAACGCATATATATGTACTACATGACTTGTAACTAGATAAGTATTATAGTTCCCTATCCTAACATTGCCAATCACTCATTCGTTATTTTTATCATTATAATTATTAAATTTTTTTATCGTTATTTGTTTTTTTTTATAAGTAACCTTAAGATTTTGATTAATTGATTGAACTTTAAATAAACACACATAAAACAAAAATACCTTCTTTTCTTTTGTTTAAGCCATTTTGCACATGGCTTTTATCATCAATAAAAAACTAATCTTTTGAAGTTTATAAAATAAAAGAAAGCGTATTGAGGAACAACTCTGAAATGCTTTCAACTTTGCAGTTGAGTTTTCGAGATATTTGAGATGGAAATGATTTAGTTATTTGAGGCATAAAGCCCAGTTTTGCAGTTGCTCTGACAAAGGATTCAACCTCGAAACCTTTTTACCTCAAGTTTCTGAATATCCTTGAAAAGTTCTTCTCGCACTTCAGGGTCTTGCTCGTTCTAGGGAATAACATGAGATATACAAGTAACTTGTAACAGAACTTCCGATCATTAAGTAACTACAGTCAGATCTGTATTAAGCGGTTACCCTAAGGGTATTGCTTAGTGACCGCCTGATACAGGGTGACGGTTTACAGGTCGTATATGAAACTCAGTCCAAAAACAATCAAAATGCCATAATGGCTATGCTCTTGCCTTATGAATATCATCTTCAAGGGGATAACTTCTCATCCAACTGGTTTAAAAAGAAATCAAAGAAACAAGAACTCGATCTCTAATACTGAAAAGTAGTGTGACCTCAAATTAGAAACCTTCA
Source organism: Isaurus tuberculatus (assembly GCA_025447995.2). NCBI lineage: Eukaryota > Metazoa > Cnidaria > Anthozoa > Zoantharia > Zoanthidae > Isaurus > Isaurus tuberculatus. Next base: position 9,821 of record JAOEHV020117753.1, on the reverse strand, counting down.
TATCCGGCGTTTTAATAATTTGCGAAAAGACAAGGAAATCGATTACAGAACTTCGTGTGCTACATATATGAAACTGAATGAAAAAGAAATTGACGCTCAACCCCCCCTCCCTTACCCCACCCCTTCACCCCCACCGACCGTTTAATACTGGCTAAAACAATGAAAAAAGTCTCGTTGGGACTTCGTAAATGGTGATCACGGCTTAATGGAGGTCAAAATTACAGTAATCGCATGAGGAAAGTAATTTATGGGGGTTTGAAAACTGACCACTTAATACGGTGCCGCTTTATACATGTTCAACTATTTACACCAGGTAAGTTTTTAACGGCACCTTCATTCTCGCTAATACGGTGCCGCTTAATACATGTTCAACTATTTACACCAGATAAGTTTTTAACGGCCCCTTAATTCTCGCTAATACGGTGCCGCTTAATGCATGTTCAACTATTTACACCAGGTAAGTTTTTAACGGCACCTTCATTCTCGCTAATACGAGCCGCTTAATACATGTTCAACTATTTACATCAGGTATGTTTTTAACGGCACCTTCATTCTCGCTAATACGCTTTATATCTCACCTCAGTCTCTGCGATCTGCTCTGCAATCCAGTTTTGGACACTTTTCTGGAACTTTCCCCAAAAATTGAAACCGTCTGCTTCAAGTCCTGGCGTCCGAGCAAGCCATCTCTACAACAAATATTAGCAGTTATTTAAAAGTTGCCTTTTTATAAAAACCACGCTTTAAATGAACTGATTTTGTCTTTCTTACGTCTTCTCTGGTTAGAGTTAAATATAATAAATGATATAGGTGAAATTATGTTTAAGATTTGTGATATAAGATCAACAATGTAGTGTCGTGTAAACTTATCCAATGTAACGTCGTGTAATGTCATGAAAAAATAATGCCGTGTAAAGTAACGTAATGCAGTGCAGTGTAACGTAACGTAATGTAGTGTAACGTAATATAGTATAGTGTAACGTAATGTAGTGTGGTGTAACGTAACATAATAACACGTAAAGTAGATAAAAAAAGTAAATTTTGTAACGTAAAGTAAAGATAAGTAACTTTACTTAATTTAAGTCAATTTTAATGTAAGGTAACGAAACGCAACGTAACGTTGCGAAATGTCATGTAATACCACGTATGGCAACGTAATGTACATACATACAAACTTTATTTATCCCTCATGAAGGCTTTTTAGAATAAAAGTTAAATACAGAAAGCAAAAAAAAATTAATAAATGGTACAAACGAATGCTATACTTAGGTTGTGTAGTGTAGTGTATTCAGTGTATTGTACCGTATCGAAATTTCATAACATTTTTGAGCTAATTTAAACTCAAGGTACCTAATCTAAGTTAAAAAAATACTGTCATGAAACGGAAAGTATTGTAACCTAATGTAAGGCGATGCAGTGTGGTGAAACGAAACGTAATGTAACGTAACTTAACGTAAGGCAATATAAAATAAGGTAAGGTTATGCAACGTAATAAATTTTGTTACGTTATGTAAGTTAAGGTTAGGTTAGGTAATGAAGAGTAACCATTCCATCTGACCGTTATTTGTAATATATTTAGGGCACACACCACGTCTTTCCTATTTTTGCCATAAAGTCCTGTTCTGTAAATTATGTATTACAAAATTATCTTTATACATTTACCTGAACAAGTTCCAGCAAAGACGGAGAAGTTTCAGATTCCTCTAAAAGTTTTCGTGATTCCTCGTTGCTTGTAAACGGATGGCTGAAGGTGACAAGGGAAAAATAAATTTAGTGGATCAAAAGTTTGACACATATCTAACAAATAGCCTCTTGCTTATAGCCTGCGTACACTTTGCTAGTTCACCGCTGACAGTTTGAACAAACTACGACTTTTAAGAGCTCTGGTTTAACTGCTCAGGGGTAGGCAAAAATCTTTCTTTGTAGATCGAAAATAGAAAACCAATACCGAGGGTACACCAATATCAAAAATAAAACTTTGATTTCAGTTTCGCTTGTAAAACACATACTTGTAAAGTCAAGTAAATTTTCATAATTTTAAACTGCTGGCTATTACCTGTAGTCCTTCTGATTGTAGCGGATTCTTTTTTCCTGTTAAAAAAATACATATCATAAAAAGTCAATGCGTCTTTTTCCCCTTGTATAGCGATCCTGTTTTTATTTTTAATGAAATACTGCTTTTTCCACATTTGTGCTTTGGTTTTATTTGCATTCCTTGGATCAACTTTGCGCGAGCGAGTGCGGGAGAGAGTGATTGCTCACTTCAAACTGCATATCCTATAACAGGACACATATATATCAATATTGTTATTAAGATTTATCATTTGGCTCAAAAACAGAAACTTTCTAACTTGGCACCTGTTGCTAAAACAAAATTAATAAATTCGTCTGTCGGTTGCAAACCTTGTCGATTCCCAATTTGTTTTCGATAAGTCGAAATTGTAAACTCTGAAATCCTGAAGCTGGGTTAAGGTAGTCCCTGAAAGTTAAAAGAAGTTATGAAATACAAACAACACAACTTTGTATTAATGTAAAATTAGCAATTAAGTACAGTTAAACCTCGATTATCCGGACTTTTCGATTATCCGAACTTTTTTCTTGGTCCCGTTTTTTCATTTAAATTTTAATTAGTCGTCATCTTAAAACTCGAAGTTGCAAGTAGCCCCATTAAATCCTTTTAAAAGACTTGTAATTTGTATTTTCTTCGTATATACACTCGCCTAAAGGCTCGTGTGAATACGGAAAATACAAGTGAAAAGGGGCATATTCCACGGTATCACACTCGAAACCATTGCATAACTACTATTTATCATGTACATACTTCAATATATATGCGTTACTAAACAAGCGTGAGGTCAAGATGGCTGGATATTGGCCAAGTTCTTTTTTTTGCGTTCTCATGGACCGAGACGAAGTCGAGGTCCATGAAAATGCAAAAAAAGAACGAGGCCAATATCCAGCTATCTTGACCGAATAAGCTTGTTCAATAAAGGATTTATTATATGGCCAAAGAATTTCACTTTACTACCAAAAATCCCGGGCCTATCTTGCCCGCTCGTGCAACTAATCAGAACACAGAATTCGCTTCATCTTGCCCGCTCAGCGAGCCTGCCATATAATAAACCATTTACAAGTTTAAATATAAAATTCATTTTTATCCAGTTGACTGTTTGAGACGATTTTTTTCACATGTGAGTAAAATTGTCCGTCCAACCAAAAGCGGTGTGCGATTGTTTTCAAGAAAAGTAGAAACAAGTATTAATTTTTCCCTCAGCTGTCCCCTTGCTATATAGAAATTTGCTTCCCGGTTTGCCGACCTTGAGTTTTAGTCGAGGAGGTTATTGATAACCTGGAAAAGTGCAAAAAAAACAAAATGTCGTTTCATAGGCACTTTAAAATTTGCAGACTTACCTGAACTCCATGAAGTCAAGAGGAGTCATGGTTTCCAGTACCATGATTTGGTCTCTCAGAATCTAAAAAAAACATCAGCTGTTAATATACAAGTTAAATAAAATACTGGATAAGCAAATTAAGAATTATATTTTTTTCAAAATTGATGATGATGGATGATGATGATAATGATGGCAATGGATGATGATGATGATGATGATAATGATAATGAAGGTGATGGATAATGATGATGGTGATGGATGATGATGGTGATGGATAATGATGATGATGGTGATAGATGATAATGATGATGGTGATAAATGATGATGGATGATGATAACGATGACGATGATGATGATAATGATGATGATAATGATAATGGTGATGGATGATGATGATGATGATAATGATAATGGTGTTGGATGATGATGGATGATGATGATGGTGGTGGATGATGATGATGATGAAGATGGTGATGGATGATGATGATGGAGATAAATGATGATGATAATGATGGATGGTGATAATGATGACGATGATGATGATGATGATGATGATGATGATGATATTGATGATGATGATTAACGTGTCTACTTGGCCTTGGAGCTGGCGCTTATCTCCAGTTTCCATTGCTTCAAATCTTTGACTCCTAGCTCTAGGCGACACTAATCTATTGCAGGTTAACTTAAAGTAGAAGCTGGTGCTCATTTTACCGAAAGGATGAAAAGCTGAGTTAACCGTTAGTGAGTTAGAACCTGGGGACTTCCGGTTGAAAAGCAGAAATGTTACTATTTGCGTCAAACGCGCTACCTGATAATACAACAGTGATGATGACGATGACGATGATGATATTAACAACCAAGTTCTGATACCAATGGTAGTAAAAATACAAAAATTGTGACAAGCATTGCGAAACTACAAAGTGATGATGATAATGACTAGGTAATCTAAAAGTCACATTGAGATAGTGTTGATTAAAAACACAAGTGATGATGATGATCATGGTAATGGTAACGATTATGATAATACAAAAGTTACATATAGATAATGGTGATGAAAAAACTTAATTGACGATGCCCATACAAAAGTCATACAGAGTGTGACAGAGGTGATGAAAACGCATAAAGTGATGTTGATGACGATGATGATGACAAGTTATGACAATATTGATGACTAAACAAAAATTCCATTGTGACAATTATCAGGATAAGTAAAAATGATATTAATACACCAAAACTGACTGAATGATAATAATGATGACGAAGATAAACAAGTGATGACGACGATGATGATGATCATAAAAAGCTATATGTGACAATGATGTTTTTGGTATTCAATGTTATTTAAGAACTAAAAACACAAGGCATGCAGTCGAGTAAACTTACCGATTTCGTTCTGTTTTTCTATTGACTGAAAAATTATAATGAAATATTGTTTATCAACCACCTTACCTTTAAGATCTGCATGATCCTGTTTAGACGTGAAATGACCAGCAGCATGTGGCGCTCATCACATGCCTACACAACAATACAGAAAAATCTCTAATAAATTTCTTCAGTTCTTCTTTATAGTTTTAAAGAAATAAGGACACCTCCCATAATTTATCTTGACATGTGTCGATAGTAAATTATAATATATAATCGCAGAAGAGTTAGATAAAAAAGATAGACAATCAAGTAATAAAGTAAATCAATTAGAACATTAAAAATGAATAACACATGTAATAACGGGGCAAAGCTGCTGTGATAAACTTGCTGCTTTAATATGGCAAAGCATTAAAAAAGTGTGCCACGAGGTATAATGAAGTGGTAATTGATTTATGTGATCCTATATAATTGTGAAAGCGCTCATACCTATTCTCTACTGTAAAGATATACCTAAATCAGTTGATAATCAATACCTGGAATGCTTTCCCTACAAATATTACATAATTCTTTTTCTTAGATTAAAGTTTATCAAGACAACAAACATTCCAGTAAAAGTACTTGTCCCAAATTTCGATAAGTCCTCTTACACGCCTTTTTATTCAAAAGAACCAGTAATTTTCGGCTGAGGCTGGGCTGTTCTTAACTTTTCGGCGATTTCAGCCTCAAAATGTTCTTAAATTGTTATTTCCTGATATTTCTAAACAGCGGAACATGTATGCAGCGAATAGGCGCATTCGATTTTTTGTTACCGTTTTCGGCTGCTTTAAAAAAAATGAAAAGAGCGATTAGAAATGTTACTATGAACTTACACTTACATCACAATCTGTGTACAAGGATTAAATAAAATTCTTAAATTTGTTTGATCAAAATTTTAGCCTTGTGATTGTTCTTAGCTTGTTCTTAATTTTTTGGCAAATTTCAGCCTGGGTGTTCTTATAACTAAGCATGCTCTTATAAAAAAAAAAGCGTGTAGTTTGTGACATCATCTAAATCAGTGTTATGTTACTGTACAAGCCTACTCGGGCTCCTCAAGCTATAAGGCTAAATTCAATTACAAGACTATCTGCTCATACGGCCGGCGCTTGTCTTCGGTTTCTGCTGTAATACACGGATGAGTCTTCCTTTTCCCTGGACGGGATTAAACCATCATTGATTAGCTCCAAGCAGAAGCTGTTACTCTATTTACAAGCCTCGCTGGATGAATAGCCGAGTCTGCTTTGACGGAAAAGAAAATCACAAGCCGTAGAGACTGTTAGAATGATCGTTTAGTTCGTGCGTCGGTTAAGACAGCTGTGTTTTGCCAATCCTTTTTTTCAAATATGTGTGCCTTAAAGCTGCTTTTTCACTTTAGATCTCATGATTCAATGAATACAACGCAAGTAAACATAGCGCTCCAAGATTATGCTAGTTGTTTGCTTAAAAAACGAAGCCTTGTTCAACGCGCTTAATTCTAACCGGAAACGCAACATTTAAAAGTATAGCTGATTTAATTGGCCCATTCACTGCATGACGTATAACCTAACAATTGACTAATCAAATTTGAACCTGGGACCTTGTGGTAAAGAGGCTGAGGTCTTACCAGCTGCACCGAATCAATGAGCCGCGTTTGTCAGAGTCCTTAAGTTACCTGAAATCGCTTTCATTCAACATTTTATCATGATATACCTTAATCGCCTAAAAATCCAGGAAGCCAGTCTTAATCACTGCTGAATTAAAGACGCGGAGCAGGCATCTGTGCCTCAGCTTAGCTAGGCTAGCTAAACTTTTTTTTTCTGGTTGAACTGAATGGACTCAATAGAGACAGTTTCAATTTTTATCTAACCTCTTCAAGAAATATTTCTCTAATTGAGTCCAACTCCGTGATGATCTGCTTAAACCATAATTCATAAGCTGTAAAAACATAAAGTAATACATCTTTAGATAACTCAGAATTGAAATTTTTATAGTCATTTTGGCTAGTAATGTTTTGAGCACTAGTAACTAAAGAAGTAACGAAGTGGAACTTTGGAACAAATGCTTCAGTTGGCTTCATTGTTTTTTTGTTGTCCTAGTTCATGATTTTACTATCGTAAAATAAAGCAATTTAACTTGTTCTGAGTGTTCATGATACCTTCATTTATTAAACACAGTAGCCTGCGTAGCTGGCGATCTTGTGTGAGGGCGGAAAAAGTAGAAAATCTGAGCGTCCGATCAAGTGCAAACGAAAAGACTCGGGTGAAGATGAAAAAGTTACTGGGGGGATGGGGGTGGAGAGGGAAGGAGAAAGACCCTTTCCCTTCCCCCCTCCACCCCAAAGTAACTTTTTTATTCTCTCCTCAGTATTTTTGTTTGTACTCGTTCAACATGGCGACCAGAAACAATAGACGCTCGGATTTTCTACTTTTTCCGCCCTCTCACAAGACCCCCAGCTACGCAAGTTATAAACACAGCAGTTCAAGCAATTAAGATATGCAGTAACCAGTTATTCTATATTCGCCTTGTACGAATGATAAAACTTAAATCGTCCAAAACTTTTTATATTTTGCTATAATGACATCAAAATTTCCGAATTGAGAAAGTAATAGATTTTTTTCACATTATGTTAAAGCGGCTATATTTGTGTAACCTCCAACAAAAGAAACAACTCAAGAACTAACAATACTCAAATATCGGAACTGATCAAGTAATATTGCTATAATGAAAAAAAAGCAATTCCCACAAAGTAACAACCAAACAAGAAAATAATTCGAATAAAACAACAATCAAGCAAAGAATCGATTTGAATAAACCAATAACCAAACAAAGAATCATGCAGTTTGAGTCTAACCAAGAAACAATACGAATAACAATAATCTATAAACAAACATTTCGAAAAAAACAATAACTAAACAAAGAGTCAACTGCAATATTTGTTTATTATTCCTAATACTCTTATTGCATCTTTGTTTGATCATTATTTAATTCGAATTGATTCTTTGTTTGCTCTATTATTATAATAAAACTATCGAATCAAACAATAATCAAACAAAGAAGCGATAAGAATACTAACATTAATCAATAAACAAACAATTTGAACAAAAATAATAACAATTAAACAATGGATTCAAATAATATTAATAGACAAAGAGACAAACTGAATAACAAAACAATTTGAAAAATAACAGTAAATGATACATTAAAGTGCTTTATCACCTTGGTGTGTAATAATGAAGAGCAGTTCATCGTGAACTCCTTTTCCACCAAATTTTTCGCTGAGAAGTGTCTGACAAGACAGTAATTGGTCCAGCTGATGAAGAATAACAACAAATATGTTTTTGTAATGTCTCATTTTTTTCTGACGTGGCTGGATGTTTTGAAGTAATTCGAGGATTTCAATTTAAAAAGTTAAAAAAAAATGTGCCAAAATTGTGTGTGTATTTCTTCAGAAGACTTTTCAAAAATTACGGCATTTGTGAAAAAGAAAATTTGACCCTAAATTCCGTATAGAAGGTAATTGTTTAAAGATGAGGTTTGCTATTCGATACACAAGAACTACAATGTTCACATGTAAAATTTATATTTGTTAATTGCAAACACCAACAAATTGACCAATTCCCTTTTACTATTGAAAATTAATCTTGGGCCAATTTTCGCATTCAAATTTAGCGTCAAAAAGTAAGTAGTGACCATACCCTCCTCGGTCCGTGACGTAATAAAATGACTTGCTCGCTGGCGCAGCAACAATCAGTAGATGCTACGAGTACTTGAGTGTGTTGTAGCTGAACTTATCGGGTTCTTAATATTTACTTTTTGAATATCAACTTTTTTATTTATTTAGCCAACTGTGAAAGAGGTATCGTGAAAGTCATCTTATAATGTCATGTATATTAACAAGACGCATAACTGCGTGAAGTCGGGCTTATCTTTGAACCATGTGATATGAATATACGTTACCTAAAATTCTATATATTTGAACAGGTAATTATAAACTTACGTAATTATAATCACTGAACGATGAAATCACAATAGTTTGAGCATACAAATCTAATACCTCAACTTTTATACATATTATTAAAGTTATTGTGGTAATTATTAAACCAACGAACCAGAAAGCATCATATTTTCCGCTATTATGATAGAAGTGATCATTGCGAAGGTGGATTTGAGCCACATGGCGTGTCGGTCGGTTATCTTGTATCTTCTTCGGTTACAATCCCTACAATACTCCTTTGTTCGTCAGTAAAACTGTGTTTAGATTCAGCAGAAATCCCTTTGTTTTGCCATAGTTTATGTACGATTTAAAAGAAGTTCTTTGAGTATAGTTCTTGATACGTGTCTCGACAAAATATTCACTCGTATATGTTCTCTCGTAAAGTTCGCGGTCTAAAGGTGCAGAGTTGCCAACCTCTGGAGATCTAAAATCTGGAGATTTTTTCTTTTATAACACCCTGACATTGAACTATCCCCCCCCCCCTCAAGAGAAAAGTGATGACCCCTCCTACCCATCAATTCGACCTCCATACCCCCAAATCGACTTTTGAAGGAAGAAAAATCTACTGCCATTGTGAATCTTGCAATCACGCTAGAAGTACCACAGCGGAAGTGGAAAATTCGCAGGGAACCGGGCTTTTATGTCCTGGGTTTTTACTGGTTAATGGAGATCCAATCAGACAGTCTGTTTATATATGGCCGTGAAAACGAAGAAAGCGTTTGCTTAGTTTCCTTCAACATGTGGTTTTGTGGTTAAAAGATTGCTTAACCTTAAAAAATGCCTTAAGAGGTACGTGAGTTTTAAAAAAACGAAATTGTTTTGATTGGGGTACAGTTACAGTGGTGTAAAGGTTCAAAGTCGCTTTTATCCGCGAGATTTGGTTACCCGTACGGAATACCGGGAGATTCGTTCTGTATCTGGGAGAGTTGGCACTTTATGAAGATGCCCATTCCGAAAACGCTCGGCATCTTTTATTGTGTGCTTCTCAAACTCATTAATAATTCATCAAGTTAAAACAAAAGAAATCATAACCGTGACCATGGTTTGGATATGTGATC
>JAOEHV020117642.1:0-14958 GCA_025447995.2 Isaurus tuberculatus | reverse complement strand
ACCATAACATCAGGAGGTTGATATGCAATGATATATTTTCTAGGAAAAAAACGCTGTTTTTCGTGTCGGATTCGATGACGAGTTTCGAGCAAGATTTTGCATGTCGCTCGTCGAACGCATTCACTATAATCTTTGATTATTACTAGTTATGACATAGTAAATCACTACCACAATGCATGGTTGGAATTACATAACCATGCCAAGCATGCATGGTGAGAGCACGTGAACTGCTCATGTAACATCGTGCTCTGCATATGTTTGATTATAATTATGTACGCTCTTATCATTGGTCAATACATATGCGCTTTTTGAGCAACAAATGTCACTATGTCTGCCAGATTTGTAGGCAATTTGACAAAAGCTAGCATAAAAGCAAAACCAAATTCGAACAAGTTATTGAGTTGCGCATGCGCTAAATTTATTAGGCTCCCAACATGATAACAAATCCCACATTGGTACGCCAACTGACAAAGGTAGTATAAAGTAACAGTTCATAGATCATATACAATGGGAGCGCGAGTTATTTTAGAACAATGGTCTACTAAGATAACGTAATGGCTTGGCGGTGTTCTATTAAGATTACGTAATGGTTTGGGCGATGACGTCGTTCAGACTTTCGACTTGGAAACCAAAACGAAAAATAGTGATAGGCACTGCACCTTAAGACCTGTGCCACTGGCTTACGGCCTGGGCGCGAGTAATAACCGAACAACTAACAACGAAAACAGGCCCAAAACGCCAGTCACGTGTTTGAGCTCTAGTTACCAGGCCTAGGTCAAAGTCTAGGCACCAGGACCTACGTTACAGCAGTTAAGGCTTTACTCAAGTACTATCCTGAGAATAGAAGTGGGTTATTTCAATTATAGATATTATCAAATATTCCAACTTTGTTATCCACTAGACATCATCCTCTATAATGGATGTTTTTTTTTCGCACTTTTCCTTGTTCAAAGCTTGATACTTTGTATTCTTTTCGGAACAATGAAATATTTCCCTTTCCTTGAATTTCTAAACCAAACATTCCGTATTCCTTAAAGTTTTCCCGTCGATATTCAATATTCAGTATTCCACCTCTACCCCTGATACTTTCTCGTTTCGTTTCACGAACTATGACTTACGAAATTAAGAACTTAGGTTATTGCTTCCAAAATTTGAAAGGACTATTGGAAGCGAGGTTTTGCCTATGGATGGGGCAAAGTGTGGAACAACCTGCCTCTTCAAATCAGATTGATCGCGTGCCTTGCTCAATGTAAACGGAAACTAAACAAGCTCCTTCACTGATTGGCTTTCCAAACGGCAGTGATGTAAAACGGATGATTTCACCATGCTTAAAAAAAGTATTATAAAGACTTGGCGAGCCAATGCAAGGCGTGTATCGTTCAGTTGCAGCAGAATTGAAATTGTCCTAAAATTAGTAGCTTTTTATTTCTAGGTAGATGCGGCTGCAAAAGATCACGAGGGTCTAAAGGAAGTTACTGATCTTCTGCCAAGCCTTACTGAGAAGGTAAATGAGAACAGTAATTCGGTCAATTCCTGATAAATGTGAACAGTAAGAAACCTAATTTGACGCAGTTGGTATTCCAGACACAAGGTCCCGGGCTCGATTGCCAGCTATGCCGACATTTGAACAGCTATGTGACCTTCCTTTCAGTCAAAGCTGCCCCAATTTCCTATCCTTATGAGGTCGATAAACAGAGTACCAGATTCTGCTTAGAGCTAACCAACGATGGAATAGCGTTACTGCAAGCGGGATTCAAAGAACCGCACCGGTCCAAAGGGCCAGTATAGGCTCGTAAAAGGATTGAGCTTATTCAGCTTAATAGCTGAAGCGATTCAAGAGACACGTACCATGATTTAATCAACACTAGGTTCAAATTATAAATCATCGCCTCACTTAAAGCGATGAATTTTCATTTCAATCTAATATTGATTAAATCACGTGATAGTGATATAATTGCACTTCTCGGTAAAATGGTCCAATGAAGTGATCCTATAGAAATACTTTCAGCCAATCGCATAGCTTGTATTATTGTATCACGAGTTTAGCGACATACGCCTCCCGCATTTCTTTAAAACAAGTTTAAACGCGGTTTGTCAAAAAAAAAAATTTACGCGTTTGTATGTCGTTGCATCTACCCTAAATTGTGTAATAAACAAATTATAAAATGTTAATAGCTTGATATCGTTTTTATTCCCCCGTTTTTTTTTGTATCATATCACTCGCTCGCAGACTTGCTCGTTCGTGATATGATACAAAAATATCGTAAATAAAAACGATATCAAACTATTAACATGTAATAATCTCTATTTACTTACTTGCCCACATACTTTAATAGCTTTTTTAAAAACTATTCACAAGTACGATTCAAGAGACTTGAAAGTGTACAATCGCCATATAACTTGAAAATATCAATGTATTTACCGGGTTTTTATTATTTTTCTTTACAAAGGGCAAAAAAGTGATGCTGGCAAAACCATTCAATCCTAGCAAACTACTTCCAAGTAAGTCTTCAGTTATGCTTCTTGTAATCGAACAGCTGCTCAGGTAGTACCTTAAATCTTCTCTCTTTTTGTTGGAATAAAGAGTTGACGCTTCAGAGACGGACCATTAAAAAGTAATGGGACATTCCCTCGCACAAATCTTTATTTTTGGTCAAATGGCTGTGCAGTATTTTTTTTTTTTGCCTGAAGGCTTAATTTTTACCAAGAAAAGCAGCAAAATGAAGCAGAATATGGCGGAAAATGATTCTAGGAAGGAGAGGACATATCATAAAATAAAAAATATTAGCCATCACCGATAATGTGAGATTCAAGTTTCAAAAATCACAAGTCAAATTTCAGAGACTGTGATATTGCTCAAGTTTTCAGTCACCTATTTCATATTTCAAACCTTTCATGTTTTTCAAGAAATCGATGACTAACCTTCTTACTGCTAATACCAAGTACTGGTTTTTCCCTCTATTCACTCATAACACACAGCTCATATTACACAGGTATTACCAAGTATTGGACCTATCCCGATTTACTTGAAATACCTATCTCGCTTTCACATATAGATATTACCCAGTAAAAAATGAACCTACCCTAGTTCACTCATAACACACAGCTCATATTACACAGGTATTGCCAAGTACTGGACCTATCCCGGTTCACTCACAACTCCACCTCTCAGCGAGAGTGTAACTTGGGTTGTATTTGAGGAGCCAATCAAAGTCTCTCCTGCACAGGTGAGTTTTGTATCGAGGTTGTTCGTGCCAGACTAAAAAATGCGTAGTTTAATCAACCCTAGATTTAAATGTTTCGATTTTCGCTGTAAGGAGTGTATAGGCCTAATGTTTCCAGTGTTAGATTTCTTTAGATCTTATTGAAACTGAACTGAATCATGAGTACACGCTTTTTTTTATAAGAACCAGTAAATTTTGCCGAGGCTCATTGTTCTTAATTTTTGGCTGCTTCAGCCTCAATTTGTTCTTAATTTGTTCTTATTTCGGTGAGTGGTTTGAAACATACATGTGCAACAGTTGAAACTGATCGTACGAAGAACTTTTAGTATTACATGAATACATGTATCATTTGGGACAATGGTAGATATAATAATAAATGAGAAACGGTGCTTCTGTTTGTGTTTATACTATACTGCGAACATAAATTACAAGATTCAGTAAAGTTTCAACAAGAAACATTTCACTTTTTTTCTGCCTCAGCCTGAACTTGTTCTTAAATTGCTCTTAATTTTCGGCCAATCTGAGCCTCGTTGTTCTTATAAAGTTGTTCTTATAAAAAAAGCCCTGTACAGATTCCAAGTAGCTACGGCTGATTTCTGCCAGGCTTTGTTCAGAATGAAAAAAATTTTCAAAAATTTCCTTTACTTGTTTTACCGGGATTAAGGAAAATACAGAGAAGATTTTAGTACAAACCGCTGGAAATAGCTTTGGGTGTAAACTATAATTGAGTCCTTTTTTAAAAAATTTGAAGATTGTCAAGAAGCTGGCATAACGCGGAATGTAGCAATGTAGACATCTCAAGGCTGAAAACGTTATGTTCATGTTCGTATAAGTGATAAAGAAAAGGCCATTTTGTGCATATAGAGGAGCTTGGACAAAAGAATAGCCCACGAAAACTCAGCTCCTTACACTACTTAGAGCAATGATTAAAGCTTTTGAACTTTGAAATGTCTGAAGAATGTAAGGCAATTTTACACCTGAAAATATTTCGGGTTCTAAGGAGGGAGATTAGTAAACTTATATGAGTTAAAATGAAGGAGTATCGGTTATGAGAGAACGTTTTTCTACCGTTGGAATTACAAATTATAAGACAAAAAAGTATTAACTGGAGGAACTACTCAGCAGTTGTTTTGTTTCAATCTGGATGTTTTCGTTTCAGATTGAAGCCTTCCGTGGATTGAAAAACGCCGATGGCAAACCAATGGCGGATAACTTCCGTTCACCTTGTCCGCTCAATGAACGCACAATTCGTGCGTCTTTTAAATGAAAGACTTTGAAGCAAGAACCAATTAACAAAGGAATGCACCAGCTGGGACAACGAAAAGTGTAATTTTCATTCCTTGGTGTTACTCTGATGAATTGTTATTTGATTTTGTCGAGAGGATAAAAACTCCATTTTCTTGATAATGCATTAGGAAAATTTAGAAGTTGAATGGGCTCTTTTCGAAACTTTTAATAAAGGTTTCTCAGTGGGCAATTTGTGTTAATTGTTGTTTCGGCTACTGGAACCAGCATTCGAATATTATGCCCGTAGCTTGGAAACGGGTGATGCGGTGGTTGTGTCGTTCTTGGAAGGGATGCTGACCCCATAGTGGACCTCGGAATAAAAAATTTTAGGGGATTTACCATATACAATGTTTATCAATGTTAAACACAAAAGCGAACAACATATGAAAATAAATAATGAATTTTCTGCCTTCTGGTTAATTTGCTTGTTCCAAACTGAATGTGGATGAAAATTGTGAATGAATCTGGATAATTAAATGCTAAATAGCTAGCTAAATCCTTTTTGGAGCCAAGAGGCCCAATAGGCTGGCGCTTATCTCCGATTTCTGTAGTGTTAAGCGGATGAGATTCATTGACTCCCCCTGGACGGAACACTAATCCACCGCAGGTTAGCTCCCAGCCGAAGCTGGTATTCATTTACCGACCTCGTAAGGATGGAAAGCTGAGTAAGCTTTGGTGGAAAAGAAGGTCACACAATGTTCGAAATTCGGCTGAGCCGGGGATCGAACCTGGGACCTTGTGGTTGGAAAACATAGTTCTTACCAACTGCCCCAACTACGCCGCCTTTGGATAATTAAAATAACTTATATTAAATATTCCAGTGTTTTTTTTTGTTGAACGAAGAGTTTACATTTGAAGTGGATATTCAGAATTTCTTTGAGGGACGGAATACTTTTTAAATCCTTTTTTTTAAACTTGGTTTTGAGTGAGTTAACTGATGCGGACCTTTTGGCCTGTGCGTAAGTCTGCGAGTCTCATGGAGTGTTGGAGAGATGCGTGCGCATTCCTAATCTCGTTTCCAGAGCCGGTGTTCCTTATGGCAAGTGCCTTCTTGGCGCTGGCCATAAGAAACGCGGACTCTGGGAATGAGATTGGCGCATCCCTTGTGCCTCTTAATCTTGTATATGTGCCTGAATATGAGCATGCGCAGGTTGCCACGTACAAATTTTAAAAATGTCAATCTAATTAAAACACGTTCGAACGCTTTTTAACTCTGGAAATCTTAAACATCTGAAAACCGAATTTGACAATCAAAATGGTACGGAAACGTACTCATCATATCAGATCTAGCTCGCTCAATCGCATTGCAGTTATGATATTTCATAATTATTCCACCTAAATATGTATTCAGACTTCTTCTTTTTAGACAAAGAACGACAATGTAAACCCAGATTGATAACAAGTGAAACGAATCACACCATCAGCCAAAATCGCCGTCTGAGCAACTGATATTTTAGGCATTTAAGAGGCTGTGTTGACAGATGTTTCTCGTGGATGATCACCTTATGATTTTTGTGAACAAATGAATGGGAAATAGACTGCTTGTCGAAGGATTAACGGTTATTCAAATATAAGAGATTGAAAAAGAATTTTTGAAAGTTAGTTTATTTTTTTAAATTTTCATTTCTTGAACAAACGCGAAATGATTGGCTGTTCTTACAAAAAAAAGCATAACGCAAAAATCTTAGGCACCATTCCAATAGTTTTTGAAAAACAACTTACAAAGACCAAAGCGAGTAATTACAACGCTTAGTTTGAATTGAAATCGTTGATCATTATGTTAAGTAGCCGTAAGGAGCTGACGCGTTGAGCGTTATCTTTTCTGGCATCAGAGGAGAACAGTTGTATAACAAAGTTAGGGGCGAACCATTAGACTTGGTAGGAGGGGGGGGGGGGTGGTCACTGCCAAAAAAATGCATGCACAAGGATAATGTCAAAAAAAAATTCATGTGAAGGACTTAACTGCGAAAAAAAAATCTTGCAAGGCAATGGGGCAAATTTGCATATTTAAAATATGTATAAAAAAAATCCTGCAAACGTCATATATCAAAAAAATATCATGCACAGCAAATTCACCTGAAAAAAATACATACTCAGTGTTTGTGACCACCCCCCCCCCCCTCCCACCAAATCTAATGGTTCGCCCCTTACTTCAGCGAGGAGTTAACGCTCGAAACGTCAGATATTCCATATCTAGCCGTAGCAGATATACTGCGAACCGAGTTTCTAGCCTTCGTGATATTAAATACTGATTTTTTTCCCATTTTGTTCCCTTTGGAAAGAAGATAAGTCTTCACTAAAGCGTTGAACGAGTTCATAATCTCGCGCAAGTATTCTTAGTGGCGCGGAACGATATTCATAAGTATTGGTAGCGCATATGTGCTGATATCAATCTAGTATCTACAGACACTAATATATTCACTAAGGATAAGTTGGTAGCAGGCGCTAACCCTTGATAATAATAATAATAATAATGATACGGTGATGGTCAGCCTGAAAGTTAACAGCAATGGACATTAAATATCGTGTCAAAAAGAGACTTATGCTGGGAATGACATGTGAATACAATAGTTTACGATATTTCGACTGGCGAATACCAGTCTTCAAGTTTAATAGGACAGTTTGTTTTTTAAACCTTTATTTGTCTAGATATAATCTTAGAGCAAGACAACAATCAATATTAAAGCCTGATATACGACATATCTGATTACTTGAAAATATTATTAGTACCGAATAGACAACTAGTATCGGTGCTATTTTGGCTAAACTTGCGGCTTAGAAGAAGAAAGAGCTTGTGTACAGGTTAAATAGAAACATATAGTTGTATTTTATTTTCAAAGTTTTAGAACAGAAAATTCTTTTCTTCTCGAAATTCGCCACAAATCTCAACCTTAGGCTTATTAATTCTATAAATATAATATTTCAATTTTGCAAATCTCAGTCCCCATGTCGTAATAAATGATATTCTTATCAAACAAAAAAGTATACATCAAGCTTTTGTTTTGAAACCTTTTATAGTAAAGTAATACCATATCACTCCGATGGTACTGATTTCTTTACTTATAACTTATCCGCGTGGTGTGCAGACCATATGAGACCTGATAAAATGAACGCGTGATTTCAGGCCGGGACCCAGCGCGAGCATGATTTAAAGTCACAAGTTATATTTAAAATATTTTCTAGAGAACTATCTTTTCATTGTTTACAAGATAGGGTAATCAGTCTAATGCTAGAGTAGAATGTAAATCCATTAAAGAACTTATATTTCTGCAAAAATTTGCCGGCCAAGTAAAAAAATCAAACAATGAGCTGTGATGGTCAATTAGGTTTTACATTTCATATTTTAGTTGTATAACGTTTGTTATAAATAGCAGTAGAAACCACACATTTAATTGATAAACAAATTATCGATGAAAGTATTATGAATATATATATTTGCATAACACTTTAAAACACTTAACACTATATTAAACTCATAACAAACCACCGGCTTCTCTTTTTGAACTATCAACTCAATACTAATGAATTTAGAAGTAAATTCCTTCAAAAGATGCGGTGATTTTTTTTTTTCTGGTGCAGTGATTAGAAAGTATCATGAAACATGACTATAAAAAGGCTTCTTAAGTTTACAAAATCCTTTAACCCACTTAAAACTATATAATAGTCTTAACGATCAGTTCTCATCACAAAAAGCTAAACTTGCTGTGTTAAAAATGATTAGGATAAGCGACACCCTCAATTGACTAGTGAATTTGTTATGTCTGGAGCAGTGATATACTTATGATGTTAAACTGTCTTTTGATTATGTAATCTTCGGCGTTCAAGATTATAATATTCATACCATTCTCTCTAGTATCTACCCAACAAAAACATTAACATTAGAAACTTTCAATAAAATCTTTCTATTGACCGAATATATTTTTTTTGGAAGAGTTTGCATGGATGCCATAGCGAGGTACCGATGCATTAAGTCATGCGTACTTCAGTTGGGTTGAAAACAATTTTTTTTTTCTAAGTTGAAACCCTAACTGCAATAAATAACTGTTTATAGGCGTGGCTAAATACTTTCATTTTGGCAGCCAGTCAGAACTTTGTATATACTTGGTTTCTCGAGAGAGCAAAAACCTTTGTGTGTAAACCAAAGCATTACTAGTCAAACCTGCTGTGAAATGGCTAACAAGTGGAACTACGATGAAGCGGCTGGTCTTGGTAAGAGTGGGTTATACATCACTTAGTGTATTATGAGGGACATATATATATAGGCAATCTGAACTCGCATCTGACAATTTTTTTTTCTGAGATATTAGGGTCTTAGTTTCTCTTTTAAGTTTTTTAAGTTCATTTCAATTCAAGAAACGCCAAGTAGGATCCCTTCTGCTCGAAATTAGGTGGCCGTAACCAAAGCACGAGTCTTTGATAAAGTATACATGGTATTTTTGTGCTCACAGGTCCTAGCCACTGGCCAAAGTTTTTCCCGGTCGGAAACGGCAAGCGACAGTCACCAATCGATATTATCACTGATAAAGTGAAGCACGACGGGGCCTTAAAACCTGTTAATGTCAGTTATCCAACATTTACCAAAGCATCTCTGACTCATACGGGACTTTCGTTTGTGTTTACACCGGAAAGCGAGAATGATTCAGGCAAGTTATTTCATCTCGAGTGAGCCTCAAAACTATCACTTTTTATTAGGACAAATACTTTTCTCTATATTGCTTCTAAAATTGACAATGTAAATTAGAGTTTTTGAGATAACTCTCGGTGTGGCCATATTAATTACAATCTCTCATCAAGAAAACTTATTATTTTATGACAAAGGTTTTGAATTCCAGACAAAATTAATCAACAATCCAAATGAGAATAGTAGACGACGCATTAATTTTTTCACGCGCCACCTCGCCCCACCTAAATTGCTTGGCTTAAGTTGATCGTCTATAAAGTTTTTTTATTTTTTTTTACAAATGACGTCCATTTACACGTGATTTAGTCAACAGTAGGTGAAAATATTTTTAAAATCATAGCCGTAAGAGTAAAAGGCTGACGTTTCGACCATTGACTTTTGGTCATATTTACCGCGTGATTTAATTTTATCGAAAACAGCACGAACGTGGAACGTTTCTAGCACGTGTATGGCGCGTAGCATCACGATGAAAAAACGCACGCAGGAGAAAAAAAGGCTCGGACAAAAAAATTAAAGATTCCAATTATGAAAAGCTACGAGTGATAAAAGTTCAAAGCAGAAATACATACATGTTCATTGGCAGTTACATACATATATAATATATTTTATATACGTATATTTAACAATTATTCCAGGAGCACGCAGCCAATCGCGTAGCGTCGAGTTGGCTATAAATCATCTCATATCCAACAAGGCTGAATGGAATAATTGTTTTATTCAATTTCATGAGCTTTCCGAACCCTTCGATACTTGAAAATAACAAAATACTTAGAACTTTCGCCTCCTGCACAAATTTTCAGCTTGAAAACACTTACACAGTCAGTTTCCATATATGGTCATTCGGTATGTGGGCTGATAACCAAGATTGAATGAACCAATCA
This sequence comes from Isaurus tuberculatus, assembly GCA_025447995.2. Lineage (NCBI taxonomy): Eukaryota > Metazoa > Cnidaria > Anthozoa > Zoantharia > Zoanthidae > Isaurus > Isaurus tuberculatus. Next base: position 4,885 of record JAOEHV020117642.1, on the reverse strand, counting down.
GAACGCTAGAAACGCTGTTTTCGAGGTTGGGAATTTAATAAATATGTATGCATATATTTATGATGAGTATGTTGAAAAGCGATTAAGTTACATATATATATTTACGATACTCAAGAATCCCGAGGATTGAGTATTTTAACCAAAAGGTGAGTAAATCACGCGTTTTACTTACTCGCCGATGTACTTCAATTTTTTTTAAATAAAAATGATGCGCAATACTTGTCTAGCAAATGCTAGTCGGCATTTTTCAACCCTGGGTTTTCTATATAATAACAAAATCATTGAAAAAAAAAAGTTTACTTTAACGGTTTAAAACTCTTTTCCTTTTTATACTGGTTCAGTGCTTGCCCTCTACAATTTTTTAATTTTCAAACGTTGAGTGTTGCTTTGATGAAAAGTTTCTTGCTACTTGTGTACAATGAGTGAAAAAAATTTTAGCTCAGAGTTGTCTGAGTTACGCGATGTAATAGTAGTTTAAAACTGTTTCAACAAGTATTGTAGTCAAACATTGTGGTAGTGATTTCATGTTTATTTTAACAACACAGTCTTGCAAGGAGGCCCATTGGCACACAAATACCAACTGGCACAATTTCACTTTCATTGGGGCAGTACTAACAACACTGGCTCTGAACACAGAGTGAATGGAAAGATGTACGATGCGGAGGTTAGTGCAGGGGTACAAATCGTTCTTGACCCAATGTTTTGGGGCTAGCACGCAATAATGAATAATGTATATATACCGACTGAAAAACTCTAAGAAATGTGGAATATTTGTATTAGGTTAGAAATATAAGGAATTGTGAACATTTCATGTTTCCGAAAAGAATACTGAATATTATGCTATTAACAATTAAAAAGGTGCAATTAAAACATGACTGAGTAGAGAGGGTTGCGCAGGAGAAACGGGGGGAGGGGAGGAAGGGTCTTAGGTACGGTTCACGATGGGAAAAAAGAACAAATCACAAATCACGCTGTCTTTCCCCCGCATCACGGAATTCGAAAATAAAAGCTAAGGTACCACTTCATCTAGAAGCAATGCTTATATAAAGACCTAGAAAGGCAAAATATAGCGTACACAATGCAAATGGTGAGACTTAATCACTCCCGACAGACAAGTCTAACGATTTGCCCACTGCGTGTAGTGCCGTCGCGAAGAAATGTCAAATTGCCTGGTTCCTCTCAGTCTTGGTCTGGGTCTGCCGTTGGTAATTCACAACTCCGTTCCTATCGGATTCCACTTCTACTTATCCCTTTTGTCCTGAGGTGATATAAGAAAAGTTAAAGTCAAGAATAAAATTTGCAGCTATATTATAAGTTGCCAAAGAATGCTAACAAATTATGACTTCTTTTTTAGCTTCACCTGGTTCATTGGAACACAAATTTGTATAAGGACACAGCAACAGCTTTGACTTCAACTGATGGCCTTTGCGTTTTGGGAATCTTCTTACAGGTCGTGATTCTTATTTTCTCCAATAATGGCTCCATGTTTGAAATTTTTACATTACTCCTAATTCTTTTTGTATAAGATTCTTTTTGATACTAAGTATATAAACAATAGGTCGATTTGCCTAAACAACGATAGTGAATTTTTCGATCTACTCAGAAACAATTGAACTTTTATTGAATTCAGAACAAGGAGTCTTCTTTTTTGAAAGTTAAATTAAAGTTCAAGATTTTACCTGAATCAATTTTCTTAGTTTCATATTAAAACGTTCCCTGCTAGCAGAGTCTCTCTGGTGACGGTCCTTTAATGAAAATTGACTGTCACGAGAAAGACTCTGTTAGCAGGGAAATTAAAACGTTTCCTTTTTATTATATTCTGAATTTCGACCAATCTCAATTGTACCTACCTACTATATCCAAAGTATTTGAACGCTTAGTCTTATGAGTCAGCTTGTCAATTACATCGATGATCAGGATCTTTTATCTTCGATCATGTCGGGATTCCGAAAAGGCCACTCAACGATAACCGTCTTAATGATCCGAGCATCAAAGAGAGGTGAAGTGACCCTGATGGTGTGTGCAGACTATTCTAAAGCGTTTGATACCGATAAACAGTCCAACCTAGCGACAGTGAGTTCGGTATTTCACGGGGGTCCATCCTGGGACCAGTTATTTTCAATCTGTATGTGGCCGATTTGCAGGACAAACTTCAGTGCTGAAATTGAAATTTCAGTGGCACACAGTTTAATATCTAAATAGACATTGTCCTTTTTTGTTTTTTAGGTTGATGCGGCAGCAAAAGACCACGAGGGTCTAAAGGAAGTTACTGATCTTCTTCCAAGCCTTACTGAGAAGGTAAAATAGAGTGTTAACCAAATATCTTGTTAAGTTAATAAAAAAGAGCATTAGGGGACGTTTTAATAAGTTCTGGACGTATAGCAATCTTTAAGTAACTATTTTTAAAATAATTTTTTTTTGAGCTCCTTGGTTTTCTACGATGAATTTTCATGTTCACTGTTAATTTATTTTTCTATATCTTTTTTTATCATTTTCACTTTTTAAAACTTACATTTTAAAACTGTCATTATCATTATGCATTACTCAATCACAATCATTTTCATTTTGTCTTGTTAATTTTTTTTTGCCGTCGTGCAAAGTTGCGTACCTACCTATATACTTTTAGTTATTGTTTCAGTCACATACAACAAGCATAATAACGCTTTTACATTTTCTTGTGTGGGAACTTGAGCCTGATTGTTAGCTATGCCATGCTGACGATGCCCAAAAAAAAGAGAAACAGCTCTCGGTATTTATTGCCGTGCTACTGAAACCTAGCCGAGGCAGCTAACCCGTCAGTGGGTAAACCCTGACGTTCTACTGCACCGAAAAAGCTAACGGCAAGTTATGCCATAGCAATACTGTTTTGAAAAATACAAAATATTTTTTAGCTTGGCTTTGTTATAACTTTGTTTTTTTCAATGCGCGAGAAATGGCACAATGAACACGTGAGCTTAAGCAAAATTGCATGAGCCTCACGTCAAATGCGCGAGAGTTCGTGAGAACCCGGGGGAGGGGGGGGGGTTAGAGAGGGGTGAGGGGACGTATAAGGAGTGATGCCGGGGAAGGGTTAGAAAAGAGGAAGTCGCTAGAAAAAAGTGAAAATTGTGAAGAATGGGCGAAATGGGGAGATACGAGATAAATTTTACGATGGGAACACGTACCTAGAGAAACTGCTTTAGTTCCCCTACTTTGAATGAATAGATTAAAGACTTTTAAACTGAGGGATTTGGCTTTTGATTTTACAAAAGGGCAAGAAAGTGATGTTGGCAAAACCATTCAACCCGAGCAAACTACTTCCAAGTAAGTTTTCAGTCCTAATTTGTTTTACTCCCGACGCTTTGCAAGTGTGTCTTAGTTTATCAGAGTTTATCCTCATCTTTTACAGGTATTACCAAGTACTGGACCTATCCTGGTTCACTCACAACTCCACCTCTCAGTGAGAGTGTAACTTGGGTTGTATTTGAGGAGCCAATCAAAGTCTCTCCTGCACAGGTGAGTCTTGGTATTAAATCTTAAAGCTTGTTGGAAAGCTTTTAAATAAACTCTTGAAGTGAGTCGGCGGAGTAGGTAAAACAAGTGATTTATTTAACTCTATGTTGAAATGTTAATCGAGCGTTAGCCCTTCGTCTGAGTAACGTTTGGTGAATCATTTAACCTTGGTGTTGATTAATTCACGTGAATTTTAGAGCGCTTTAAGTTCTAACGGGCAGTGAAGTACCATCATCAACCAACTGGTCAACTCAAAGCTAATGGTATGTCGGCACAAGGGTGTTCAAGTGCTCAACTTTTTCAAGGCTGGTTCAGTATTTCCTTAATTTATGTTTAGTAAATTTCATGAGTTTATGAAGAGGTTCGTAGACATTCAAAGTTTCAAAACCCTGGGTTTTTCCTGAGCATTTCTCAGATATTTCTTTAGGTTTCTCTAGACAAATTCTTTCAGAACACTTTTATAGAACTATTTTAGTTAGTACTTAACATAGTTAAGCTGAATGTTTTAAACCAGTAAGTTTCTCGAATGAAATTAGTTTTCATCTTCTATCGCCAACTGATGGAACGAAAACGTTAATTAATTCTAGGTCTCCAAAGGAAATAGAAGGCACCGCAGGTGGCTCAGTTTTCAAAATAACACAGAAAGTCATTTTTATAGAAGATTTCATACCTGTCAACTCTCACGCATCCTGCGTGAGACTCACGGATTTTACCTCAGTGTCACGCTCTCACGCATCACCTCTCTAAATTCACGTATTCTTGAAAAAAATAATGACTTTTTTCAACGTTGTGCATTATAAAACGTCATTTAATCCTAATTTTTCTGAAGGAAGGACTTATTTTTTTGCCTTCATATGTTGAAAATTATGAATTATTCTGTTAAATTTTTCTCATTTTGAGATTGGTTTTTAGCTCAAGAAGTAGCCCCAAATGGCATTTAAAAAAATCACCTCTGAAGACCTAAAATCCTAATTTTTCTGGGGGAGGGAGCTTCACCCCCTACACGCCCCCACCAGGGCTTTGCCCTAGACCCAACCTGGGGTTGCGCCCCCTGGACCCCGGCCTCTTACTTCTCGTAATCGCTCAGGGGTTTGCATTTAAACAAATCACCTCTAAAAACCTGAAATCCTAATTTTTCTGGGGGAGGGGGCTTTGCCCCCTACACTCCCCCACCAGGGATTTGCCCTAGACCCAACCTTGGGCTGCGCCCCCTGGACCCCGGCTTCTCACTTCTCGTAACCGCTCAGGGGTTGACAGCTATGTCATTTAAAGACAGATTTAAAACATAAGCAGAAAACTGGCCCAAAACTGAGATGATAATTTCACACATTTAAGGGACCGTTCATTTTTTATGGGTAGGGGGGGGGGGGGGGCGGTGGTTTTTAAAAAATCT
>JAOEHV020117547.1:0-14960 GCA_025447995.2 Isaurus tuberculatus | reverse complement strand
TTATACATTTGGGGCGAAACAACTTCAGCATGGGGCGAAACGACTTCAGCATGGGGCGAAACGACTTAATACGTGGGGCGAAACGACCTAGGATGTGGTGCGAAACGACTTGGGGCGAAACAACCATGGGGCGAAATGACCTGTAACCATTACAACAAGTCGATGGATCATACATCAATCTTTTCTATTTTTAGCAAAAGGTCAAGAGAACACTGAACCGTGAATGACAGCATTTCATTTACTTTATTGCATGTCAAGTTTTAAGCCAATTACAAAGTGTGTAAGAAACGACCAATGAGATACGATTAACCATATTTGTGCGAAACAGAACAAGAGTTTGGTATCCATTAGGCAGACTGTGTATACCAGAGGTAACTTAGACTGGCTGTGACGCAGGCTATGTTATGCTTGTAAGATGAATTTTTGTGAAATTGTGAAGTCTAGAAAACATCTTTTACTAACCTTTTTATTTCTATATATTATTTAGTTTAACACTTAACACTTTGTTTGTGTTTCCTTCAGGTAATAGACAAATTACAAGAATCATTGGAAACTTATGATAGCGTGCAATAACCACAATCGTTATGAACAATTAATGAAATTAGCTAGGTTATTGGTATTATTTCAGAAAATTTATCTTACTTATATATGTCTCAATATAAATTTAGTTTCCTTTTTTTTTAATTAGCATAGACTTTTTTTAATTTTACTTTGTGGATCTAATATATGAATTGTATTTTAGCATGTAAGATTGTAACAAAATCATGTTTAATTTTCAAAGCAATCATAGTGATATATAAAAACCAACGAAAACTCGTGTAAAACTAAAATTATCAATGAATTGCATGTAGGTACCACATATTTCATGTTCCATCACTAGCTGTTAAGTTGCTTTGCATGATTATCATGGTTTTAATCATTTTTAGAAAGCATTGATCCGACAATACTCAAGATTTGTTTGGTTAGCTTGCAGAATATTATTCAATTTTTTCTCCCTTGACATAGGAAAGTTTAAATGATTATTACACATAGAAAGGAGTAGATGTGATGCACTTGAAAATTTTTATGACCGTTTGCCTAAGGAAAATTTAGCAAAATTTTCTGTTTTGTTTTGCTTTATTAGAAACAGAAAAAAAAAATTTGTTCAATGTATATATTTCCAAAAATAGCCTTAAACTATTAATATAAACATAACCTACAGTAGAAATTTGACCATAAATTGGGACACAGTTTGTTAAACTACACAAAATTTCCCCATTAAAATGTGTTTCAAATGCAGGTCTTAAAACATTTTTTTGGGCAGATTCTTTCACAATATTCAGGTTTGTAAAAATAAACTGACATCTTTGTTTTTGAGTCAACACCCACACAAGGATTATACATAATTTCTAGATCTTGTACTTTAATAACACCTCTTTGTATAAATGCTTACCCTTTGCTCAGGATGAACTTCATGATAAATCTCCCATCAGCTGGAGGACAAAATTTTCAAATGCCATATACATTTTCCCTTTCCTGCTGGCTGTCAGGTCTACCATTTTTTCCTGCTGTGGGAGTATTCATACAGGGGATTCTACTCCTTTTACTATTTAACATTGATGTCAAATTACATTTTACTTAAAACATTTGGTCAATTGATAAGTTTTATCAGTAAGTAATTAATATATTATTAAAAGTTTTTATATTTCTAATTATAATTTTAAAGTGCATTGGTCACCTAATACAAGCAGCTCAGAATTTTCCACTTTTTAGTTTAAACTTGATTTTTGTTGAGGTTATGTAGTGTTTTTTTGGGTTATGATATGTATAATATTTAAGTGTTTGCAAACAATAGGCAGAAAAAATTCAAGTTTCAACAGCCATTTTTTAGGTTTCTATTTTGCAAATACTTACGTTATGTACATAATTTTAACTGCTAAACCAGTGCTCATGCATCACTGCATGCCTGAAATTAATACAAGAAGAGAAAAACAGGGCACCTAAGAACAGAAAATCGCTTGCATGTGAGTAAAAAATTAAACGTTTGAAATTATCCTTTAGCAGCATGAATGAGTGATAAATACACAAAATGCCTGTACTGCTATGATTGAAGATGTAGAAGTATTCCTAGCTTTCGCTGTTCTACAGCATCAGGGAGTAAAAACTGTTCATCGATCATCAGTGATTTCTCTGCTCAGAGTCTGAGTTTTTGTTCAACATAATTATTTTTGAATGAAACTGCATTATGGACTTGAAAATTATCCAATACTTATCATCACCCTTATCATGCTGTCCATTTTAATTATGAGACAATTGTATTTTGGTTTTCATTGGTGGTGCCAGTCTCAAGTCATCAATAAGCTTTTATTTGTCTGCTTGCTGATGTGTACTGTTTGGTGTGTGCATCCTTTTATCAACAGTAGTGATTTGTGATTTAACCCCAATTAATGCAAACAAAAGAAATTAAAGCAAATTACTAAAGGGGAAAAATAGCACGCCTGGAAGACCCCAGGTGAGCTTTTCTCTGCTCATCAAGGACTGCAAATACTTCTCTGTTGTAACATTGCTAATAACCACAAACTCCGGATCCAGAGTATCAAATAAATGACCTTTTGCCCAATTAGATTCTTTTCTATATTTTGGACTGGAAGTATTGTGTCTCATATAATTTAATGTTCTTTAATGGGAACTTATAAAAACAGATAATTATTTTGTTTTGCAAAATAGCAACCCAACTACCAGATCTTTGCTTTTCAAAAAAAATTTTGTCCTCCCCTAAATTTGAGTCTGGCTATGCCCCTGTCAATCCTGCTAATATCAAGTTCTTGCACTAATTAATTGGGGTATTAAGACCTTATATCAACCTTAAATAACAATATGCTAAAACCCTGATGTTTTTGAGATCGAGTGTTATTATATTAAATAAATCCACTCCTCCCTTTTAACCAAATAATTCATTACAAATAAAGCAACTTTCACACAGTATTGTCAATAATATATTATTTTAGTTTATTGGCACAGACAATTAAAATATAATAAATATAATAATTATTTTTTGAGTTTTGTGGGGACACCTAAATTAATAGGGTATGCTTGATTTTTCACATAATATATCAAACATGAGAGACAGTGTTTCATCACATTTCCAAACACTGAGGAGAGAAAATATAATGCACAGCAAAGTATTTTGAAAAAAATTCGAGTTGTTTGGAAACGTGATGATACACTGTCTCTCGTGTTTGATATATCTTCTCAATCAAAACTAAAACTAAGGAGTAAATGGAGAAACTGTATGCTAATTAAGATCACATTTCCAAACCAGGGTCATGATTTCTTTTGTTTTAACTTGATGAATTATTAATAAGCTTGAGAACATTTTAGCCATAAAGATATTTGAATCTTAAGAAACTTATTAACTTCAAGCAACATGAATATATGATCAAATGAAAAAAAATTCTAATAAAAGAAGCTTTCAGAATAATCCTGTCAAACAACTGCCTTAGTCTAGAATCCATGCCATTGTATTTAGTTGATTTCATGTTCATCAACATGAAAATTTTTCTGTGGGAGTGAATGAATTTCAAGATAAATATTGAGGAACTGTCTTCTTTTAGTATTCAGTCAGATATACAGTAATGACTGTCTTCCCCTTCACTGTCATTGGTGTCAGGAATGAAGGGAGACACTTTTTGAATGGGCCACTAAATCAAATTAATAGCAGTGGCATAGGAACAGGGGGGGGGGCTGAGCCCCCCCACTTTTTCACAGATTTTGGTCCATTATGAGGCTTTTAGTCCCCCTTCTCCACAAGTCAGTATTCTATCCACATCCAACCCAGATGACAATCCTTCATATTGGCCTCCTGTAGCCCCCCCCCACTCTAAAAATCAGTGCTACACCCCTCAACAGGGCACTTACAGGACCACCAATATTTGATGTTAAGCAAAAATGTATTTACAATGCTATAAAGCTATCTATTGTTAAAATAAGATGTCTCACAGCTCCTTTGTTCAATAAACATTCTCAGCAATGAAAAATTTAATGGACAGAGGAGAGAATGTGGGGTCCTGCATCCTCATAATAATGCATAATAATTTATCAAATGAAACCATACCGTAAACTAACAAATCATTATTTTATGTTACACTAATATATGTTTAGGTCTAGCACACTATGGCTTTTTCATTGGGTTCTTCTTTTCTTCTCCATTTTGTGTTCATCTGTTATTTCTGGATGCTTTTCGTGTCCAATAGGATAAATCATTGTAGCCTGTAGATAAGCATCAATGGTTGCTTCAGTACAAGCAGCAACAAATCGAATAAATGGTCTAATGTCACCTTTGTTAGCTTGGTCAAGGGACTCGTAATAATCATGTCTCTGCTGAACTCTTATGATGACTGGTGGAAAGCCTGCTCGCATGAGAATTGAATTCATCAAAAGCCTAGAAGTTCTTCCATTGCCATCAGTAAAAGGATGTATGTACACAAGTTTATAATGTGCTAAAGCAGCAAATTCAATTGGATGTAGTCTATTAACTTCTTCAGATGTTAACCACTGATTCAGTTCTTCCATATAATTTTCAACTTCGGTTGGATGAGGAGGGGTATGATCCCCAACATAGACCTGTGTACTGCGGTAAATTCCTGCTTCTAAGGGGTGAACATGACCCAAAACTCGTTTATGAATTTGTAGTATATCCTCAACAGTGATGCTTTCAGATTTCTGAAGCAGAGTGCTGTTAATGTACTTTAGGGCTAAATCAAGACCAAGAACATCATTGTGTTCTTGAATGCTCTTTCCTGCGATAGCCATTCTAGTTTCAACAATTGCCCTTGTCATAGATAATGTCATTGTGTTTCCTTCAATGGCATTTGAATGATATATATGTTGGAAATATGCTTCTCGCATTGCTCTTTTAAGTGGTAAACTCCCTTTTGGAAGAACCAACAATTTTTCTCTTTTTTTATCTATTCGATCTAGCATTTCTTTGTCCAACTGCTGAACCTTTGGCAATGTTCTCTGACGATTGGTTACAGCTCGTGAATCATCTGGACTATAGATCAGTGCTCTTGAATATAAATGTTCTGCTTTTAACACATCCTCCTCTTCAAGAAACTCACCAAATGAGAGGAGCGTGTCTGGGTGATAGGGTGACAAGGCAAAGGCTTGCTGAAACAGTTTGTGTGCTTTGTCTCTCTTACCGTCATTGGACATTTGAATAGCAAGTCTTACTGCAGCAACTGCTTCCTTGTCAACTGGAACTGAAACAAAACATGCTTTCCTATTAAAAGTATGCTCAGCCTGGTTCATCATCACTGCATGCAATGATTTTTCAAAGAGCCTTGACTTTTTAAAATTTTTGAATAAAAGAAATATTTACTATATGAGCTCTAGCCTTAGTGTAGTCAATGTCCTGCTCAAAAACAGAACTACCGGGTAGATGGCAGGGCATTCCCAAGTATTTATGCAAACCATCACTTTGGTCTGCCATGGGCGTAACTGCCTTTAAGCAAATAAGCACGAGCTTACAAGTGATTTGGATGATATGATATATATTTCTTAAAAAGTATTAAAATGATTCGCAAAGCTCAGCTGTTTGATTCAGCAGTAATCCAACTGTAGACTTGTTGAAAGGTGCGTTAAAAGAGCTATACTCAATTAAAACTCACTCTCTGATCCAAACTGAGCCCTGAGTTGTTCTGTTTTCAGGTTTTGGTCAGTTTTTGAGAAAGATCTGTGACCCAGTCTCTCTCACACAACTACTTAAAACAACATGGCATCTAAGGCCAACTGGGTCCATAGTAATCGCAAAATTGACAATTTTTTTATTCCAACAGTCCTGCTTGGGGATACAATATAAACATTCTTTTTCTAAATGAATCTCTGCAGTGGCCTGGTCAATTAAACAGCCTTTTGTAAATATTTTTCATATTTCCCGTGTCATGATGCAATACCATGTAAATGGTGATAGTTACGTAACTGACACCATATCATGACACCCTGGAATACAAGATGTAAACAAACCGTTTTTTCAAATTTATATCTGAAATATACAGAAAATACATTCAATGTTCTATGACAAACATTATTCCAGTATTACCCAGTCGAAAATTTTCTAAACTTTTAATATATTTTTAAACAAACAGAATTAGAATGTTTTCCAGCAATGCGAAAAAGTTAATTTGCATTTCATAAATAAACTGATCTTTGGCTTGAACCAAATTTGTCACAAAGTGTTTGTTGATATTACAACTAGATTATCAATGAAAACAGAAACTAAATAGAGGATGATCATCACTAGAAAGGATTCTACGACGGTGAGCCTCTTATGACATGTAGTCTATGATAACTTTCTGTACACGACGTATTGACGAAATTAATATATAATATACAAAATATTCAGCACGCTTTAATCCGTCAAACGTAACGTTCAAGGTTACCATTCAGATAAAAAGCTGTGAAATACAAGCACTTTACCTGTTTCTGGTAATTTTTCCGGAGCTAGAATTATGTTAAAACTTTCTCCTGTGTGTGGCAAAAGGGACGGTCGCGGTCGAAACCAAGGTGCCAAAAAACTTGGAAGATATGTTGCTAATAAAGCGAAAGCCACACCAGTCAAGCTGGCTAAAATAAAATGAACTGAAGGTTTCATAATTTTATTGTGACGGTTATTAGAGAATCTCAACCGATCACATATCTCGCACCAAATTTCCAATACATCAGCCGCCATTTTGTTATCATTGAACCTGACGAGGTTTCGTACGTGCTTTGTTTTGATTGGTTTTCGAACAACGGAAATAAAATTTGTCTCTTGACGACAGTAACTAGGGTTTTGTTTCACAGGGAATGAACTGTATAGGCTGGTAAAAATCCTGGACCCTGAAAACGACACTTATCTGAATTTGCTATGACCGAACATGAGAGAAGATTTGATTTGGAATGCCAGCGATTTCTGTATATCTCGTAAGATTTTTCAGAAGGCATTCAATTCTGCGCCCATTTTGTTCATCCGTATCTTGTCTAGAGAGTAGAGGGAAGGTGGGGTTGAAGGCAAATGTTTACGGTGTCACACGCATGCAGCATTGGTTTATCTATTTTAATAGAAGGCTTCGGCTTTTGTCATAGCCCAAACAAAAAGCTCTAAAACTAGGTCTTTTACTTCTTTTTGTTAAGCATCGGCAGCACTGATTGGTATTGCTCTAATTGTACATAACAATGTAGAAAGTTTTGAAATGTAGGTGAACTCACAGAGTTTGCTTTTCAATAATTGTTCTATATTTTAGTTAAGGTGATCATCATAAAATTTTCTTTAAGAAGAATAATACACTTAGCCCTTTTCTTCTTTTCCCAATACACAATTTTGGACTACGTACAGTACTTCATATAAAAAAATACAGTTTATTTTCTTTTTAAATATATGTCGATAGTAGTTTCATGGCATTCTCTTAAGTCCAACTCTCCTGCACCAATACAGAATTTTCCTTGAGGCCGTTTAAAATAGTCTAATCCTCTTCCAATTTTTATAACCCAGCCACTATCAAAACTTATTTCTCTGTCATGAAGTGTTGTAGAGAATTCCACTTGGAGTTCAATGTTGTGTTGCCTTAGACTTTTCCTAAGCTCTTCCAGCCGACTGCACTGCTGTTGTTGGTTTTCTAAGCTATCATCTTTACCTAAAGGATACATTGGTATATGAAAAAACAATTATTTAAAAATGTTAATTAAAATAATTGTAATTGTGTTACAAATTATATGTTAGAACAGTGTATTTTTTCTCTTAAGGGCTGTAATTTCTGTAAACAGATCGAAGCAACTGAGTAAATCTTGAATAATTGGGTTACAATTGTCATCACTGTTTCCATCCATTTATTGCCAGGACCTTTTTCATTGGGTATAATTGGTAAAAAAATTTACAACTGGTCATAGTATTTGTGTTCTAATTTAGGATTAACAAGAGTGTTGGAGATTCTGGGGTTCTCCCACAAACTCACAATTTGTATCACTAAACTTTATTTAATTAACTCACTAACTCACCACCCAAAGCTCAACTCTCAACTGAAACTCAAAACTAAACTACAGTAGAAACTAAGTTGTTATGCGACACTTGACATGTGGCCTATACTTTGTTACATCTTGTTTGTCTCGCTTGTCTCATCAACTCGTTTCTAACTAATTAAATTTCCAACACGAGTTTTTAGCAGCTAGGACTATCTGAGCTATCAAGCACTCAATTTTTTCACTTATTGCACATTTTTACTTGGTATATTAAAATATTACTTCTAACCAGTCATGTAAGACTTACTAGCAAATGAAATGCCCATTTCTTCTCAACAGTTACTATTTTTGGGGACCCTAATAACAAGAGAAGAGTAAGGCCACACCCTTTCCCCTTCTCTTCTCCTACTTTGCCCATGAATACTCAAAATCTTGCAAATTTGTCTATGGTTATTTGGGGTGTAGCATTCATATATGCACATATGCCTGTGCATACAGCTGAAATCTGGAAAAATATTTTTTATTCCCTGAAAGCATTTTTATCATTAAATCTGCATTTTTATCATTAAATAGGGCTGGCGAATCATGTTTGCACATTATACTGGTGTCTTTCTGTTAGTATTTCCTTTATTTATTTTTTATTAGTCCATGCCCATGCTCCCAGACCCCCTTCGTTTCAGTTGGAGAACCTTCAGCACTCAATTTTTTTTCTCATGCATATATCTTCAAAATTTCATGCTACGCCCCTGGTTATCTCTGCTTTGTATGGCATTTTTGAGAATCAAATCTTCCATTTTTTTCTAAAGAGTCTCCTTTTTTTGAAGCAATCTCTTTCAAAATACCAGTAACCAAGTGATTGAATGACTGATATACCATGTAAAACAAACTTGTCAGTGAACTAACATGATCAGGATCTCGGAACAAGTCAGAATTTGCAACCATACACAGATGTTTCATCATTGTTGTGACTCAACAGTACAATGTGTAGCTGAGAATGAAACCTCTGGCACAAATGCTAGTGAGTTTATTCATGTTCAGAGACTGTAAACCACACAAGACTCAAAAACAATTAGCACACACAATACTGTGTGCTACCAAGGGTCAAGAGTCCATGGCATTTCCATTGACTGACAAGCGAAACTACAGATTGACATTGAAAAACAATCCTGTAGAAAAGCAATTGCCCAAACCATGTTAAAGTAACAGCATTTAAGTTAACTGATTCTTACCGATAGATCTTCACAGATCCTACGTAACACAGCATTTTGCACATAATCTTTTCAGTACAGTTTTTATATTTTTGAATCCTTAAATTGTCAGTATGTGTTTCTGGGAGTTGGGAGGGTGTGTCTGCATCGGGGGAGGAAGGGAAACTTTTGACGGGAGGCTGGTAGGTTAGAATTCCATTTCCATGAAACAAAATCTCTTTTTTCATTCCCCCAATTGCAAGGTATTGGGTTAATAACATTAAACCCCCTGAAAATATGAATGCAAAAAACAATCATCTGCTGTGATGGGTTATGCCCTTTGCAGATTATATAATTAGATTTATATAATAAGCCAAGTTATTCTCGCATTTTCATTTGTTCTCACCTGTGATCTATTAGAGCACAGACGCATGATTGACGTCACCATTACAAAGTTTTTCCTTTTTTATTTGTGTCTGTTCACAGATGACATCAAACTGTGTCTGTTCACAGATGACGTCAAACTGTGGTAAGAACATCAGTGACACACTCGGCTAACGCCTCGTGTACCACTTTTTTGTTCTTACCACAATTTGACGTCATCTGTGATCTATTACTGAACAGACGCACGCTAACATGGAATCTATATGTTACGTTGATCAGATGAGGTTTTACAAGAAGTGTCCGAATTGGATAACCATAGAGACTACCTTTTTAAAAATAACCACAACCTGACACTACCTGTTGTAAGTTTGATTCTTCTAACTGTCTCTTTGCTCACAAGCAGTTCACACAGACGCAAAAAATTATGTATTTGATGAAAGTTCCTTATGTACGGGTCCTGTACATGCACTTCACTGACACGATCAATCAAATAGGGGCCGAAAAGATTTTTATAACTAAATCCTTTATCGCCATCTTTTATTTCAATTCTTTTGTGATATTTTGCCTCTCCCTTCTGTTCTTCAACCACTTTTTTAAGGTTTTCAGCTCTGAGCATGTAACACTCGATCTTTTCACGGATTTTCTGTCGTTCGGTAGCAACTGTACTTGCCTTTAAGCTGTCCATGAGAAGACTTAAGCCTTCTTGATAACAAACAAGCGCTTCTGGGAAGTTTTGCTTTGAGTCCAGCTCAGTTGCTCGTTGCAGAACCTTTGCAGCTGATTCCAAACTCATAATTGCAAAAACACAGTCCTTTCTAGATTTCGTATAATACTTCCTTGAATGATAAAAATAGCCTTACAACTACTACATAGCTCTTCTACCCCCCCCCCCACGGAACAAAAAGCTATGGGCGCATCATATTTGAACCCGAAAAAGCTCTAAAAACAGACCAATAGCAAACTACTTACCTTCCCCCCCCCCCCACCTCCTCATATTAATGTTATGTGCAAGATATATGTTATAACATCTGTTTAGACATTGAGTTTAATGAAAAGTAGAACAAGTGGAGCAGAATATATTAAAACAGAGTGCATTTCTTCACAGTTTAGCACCTTAATCAAAGAGTTAGTTCTAATAGCGGGGAGGGGAGGTTGATCTGCCGATGATATAACATGAAGTTCCAAAGGAAACGAAAGTTGACTGAACTAACCTAACAAAATTTGAAATTAAAAACGTGTTTTTTCTAAGAAGACAGGGTATTTTTGCATCGCATAATATTTATTCGACAAATTGGAAAACTTTTTTCTCTTTTTTTCACCTCTTCGGCCGGTTACGGAAGACTGGGCCCTAGTGTGCTAAAGACAGGTGATTTGCAAACGAACATGTAAAGATGGCGGAAAACAACGGGCAGGAGACCAAGTCAAGAAAACCTAAAAGTAAGCGCATCTGAACCATTTTAGTGCCATATAATTTATTTTATATTTGCAGATATTAAGTATGAATAATATTTTACAGATACTCCTTTTAAACAACAGCGATTGAAGGCGTGGCAACCCATTTTAACAGCTTCCACAGCTCTGCCCGTGTTTTTCATTGTCGGCGGTGTTTTTGTTCCTTTAGGAGCAGTTTTACTAGTAGCATCTGATAACGTAAGTACACCGTAAAAAATCTAACTTCTTTTTGCCTGCAACTGATAACATGAACTCGCATTATTGCTGTATAATTCCAGAAAATCTTTATGAAAAATGCATTTCCTCGTTTGCTACACTTAGGTGTGATTGAAAAGTCCCTTCTTAAAAACTTCTAAGTACTAATATATTGTAGGCTGTAAAATGTATGAAATGAACCGTCACAGATTAATCTTAAGTTTTGTTGTAAGTGTTTGGTACGAAGTTAATGCTTTCTGAGCGCCGAGTTTTAATATATTGTAGAGTGTCATTAAGATCTGAATAGTACGCTTTGTGCTGTTGTCCTTAAAATTTTCCTTTTACGGTTTTTACTTAATCTTTTAGCAATTATTGTTCGCCTGAATGGATTATTGTCCGTGAATTGCAATTTTCAAAGCGATTTTATTAATATGCTCACTCCGGCAGTAGGAACATAAACTTTTATTTGAAATTTATATGGTTTGTTGCCATAAATAGGTGTAAACAAACAAAATTTTACATTTCCGCTATAATTTTTGAGTATAATGATTTCACCAGCTAGTCATATGCGTTCATTTTAAAATTACAAAAGGTCGTGAAAAAATTTTTTTTCTGTATTTGATTCAATTTTACACATACTGAGGCTTGTTTTACAGAAAAAAAGCATCTGTTTATTTTTCACAATTTCATATACTTAAAATTAGAAAACATTTTGGCATGAATCATTGCCTAGATGTGAAATTAAGTTTATAGAACTGATATTTTTACAGCAATCAAAGGTTTTTTCGTGTTGAACTATAAATATTTTTGATTTCCAGCCAAAACAATGACAGAACATTCATGCTAAATGCACTTAAATTGCCAAGCAACATAACAGCTAGATATTAAGATATTCTGAACCTAACAAAAGCATAAACCATGAATTAAAAAATGATTCTACATTTTAGAACTTGTTTTATTGATCTCTGTAAGGGTTTAACTGTCCACAATATTTAGAATATCAGGGTGCAAAATTAAGAAGGTTTTCACCTGGTCCTTCTGGACAATTTATCAATGAAAATAACAGCTTTTTGGGATTTTGACAAGCACTATCAGGCCAGTTAAATGTGTTTTTGAAACACTTTTATCAGCCCACAGCCAAGTAGCCCATAAAAATTTAATTTCATACCCTAGATATTTTTAGTTTTCACCTCCTTGACCTACTTATGATGAAGCTCATAAAAATTATTGTGGTAACAGTGGTGGCTCACTTTAAACTCCATTATAATTAAAAATTAAAAACACTTTGTATCCTCTTGAAATTCCCACAATTAAATATAACAGACTTACTTTAGTTTTAACATTAAGTAGCTGAATACTATAAAGCTGTGTAACTGCAGTAACTTTGCTCTTACTGAAGATTGCAATGGAATTTGCTAAAACTTGTAAATGAAAGTAAGTCATTCTTCTCCTTAAAATTATCACAAGGTAATATTACTAAGCCTGTCCTGACAGCAAGGAATTTATTTACTAATCAAAATTTAATTACTTAGTACAACAAAACCCAGACTATTCATAAAGCAAACATATTTTTTAATAAATGATAATAATATTAATATAATATTGTAAGTTGTAACTTTGATTTACGTAATTTGATATAATTTAAATTTTCAGTAAAACAGTCAAACTAAACAAAGCACTTAAATATATTAGTTTTAGTTGCAATTATGGTTTTGTTAATTTATTTTTGAGATTTATTGAACTAACAATAACCTATTGCATTTCTCAAGTTCATAATGGTTTTATTAATTTTACTTTCCTTGCAGATTCAAGAATATTCAGTGGATTACACAACATGTATGGAATGTGATCAATTTTTTAAAAATGTGACCAATCTTGGCAAAACCTGCCCTTGTAGAAAGGAGTTTGAACTCAATAAAAACTTCGAGGGACAGGTCTATATGTACTATGGCTTGTCAAAGTTTTATCAGGTAGGAATCCTGGTTTTTTGACCCTTTATTATTGTTAGCATTATTCAAAAAGTTGTTAGAAAAATTAATTATTTTTGTCTTGCATATGCATTTAATTTATTTTGGCCAAGATTGGAAATTGTTATCTACCCAGAAACTTTCCAATAGATGGAAGTTTTTAGTTCAAGCAAGTAGTAAATGGGAAAGGGTTTTCCTGTTGATCATATCTCATTACATATTAACTGTTTTAGCAAAAAAATAAGATTGTGTTAAGCCAACAAAAACACAACTTTAACTCTCAAACTACTACAAGGTCCCTTACTTTTAGTTTCCTACACTTATTTTGTGCAAAGTATTGAAAATCTTTGCAGGCAAGTGATTTTTAGATGCTTTAAGATTTACTGGCACATGGTTAAAAAAAGTTACCAAATGAATTCAAATCCTATTGAGTTACAGAAGGACATTGATTTAAATTTCTTCAGGAATTTGTTCATAATTAAGCTGGCTCTTGTTGATTCAAATTATTCGTATTTTATTTATAGTAAACTTACTAGGCAATTGCATTGATAGTAACACATAAATTCATCTCATCCATACTGAGGAAGGAGAGTATCTCTGAAAACGTTTTATAACAAATTTTTTACAAACTTGTCTTTTTTTTTACAAGTTTTTAACAGTTTTTAACAATTTTAAAATTTTTAGGCCTGAATCATTTGGCACAAAAAAAAAGGAAATTATGATATCGTATACGGCCTACAAAAATATTTTAAACCTTGTACAGGAGGTACAAGAATATTCAACGGTTTTAAAATTGTTGGGGGAATTCGGAGCTTTCAAAAGATGGGAGCATCAGCTGTAGTTCTGCTGGGTACTTTGAGTTTTATCATCTGTTACTTCTCATCAACTTACAACCAGATAAGACATTCACTAAAAACCAACTCAAAATTCCACATGGAATCTAATTAAGTATGGTCTCCTGCTCTTAATTTCTTGAATTTTGAATATCAATATTTAATTATAATTTCCTTGGGTAGATAAATAAAGTGCTTTTAAATGCATTGATTCTATTTCCATATTCTTGAAGAAATGAAAATATTTTCTGGATTCAGAACTCGTTTTTCTTAACAAATACCTTTGTTTTATATCCACTATTCTAACTTGTGTTTTTAAGGAAAAGAATTAAGGAAGTATGCCCACAGCCACCTCCCCCATCTCCCTTCACCCTCCTCTTTCTGGAGATATTTTAGATCCAATTTACTTGTTGGGGGGTATCTGCCGACTGGAAAATATTTTTATTAAAAACCCTGTAAATTCAAATTTGACATTGTCTTTTCTATTTCATTGTATAATTCAGAATCATCGTCGGTATGTAAGGTCTAGAGATGACTTGCAGCTGAATGGACAGTTGAAGTCCTTAAAGAAGACATCACAAGATTGTAAACCTTATCGTCAAGGAAACAAAAACAACAAGACAGTCCCTATTGCTCCCTGTGGAGCCATTGCTAACAGCCTTTTTAATGGTAACCATGTTCAAAACTCTTTCTTGAAGACATTGCTAAAGGATGTCAAGCTGAACTTTATATTATTCTTTTATCCGGCTTGTGCTTGGTCCTCCTAACATAAAATACAAAAATTTGGTTTTTATTCTTCCTAGCCATAAAGTAAGTCACAATAGAAAAGATGGTCTGCCTGGATTTTGTTCAAACACATTTAGGATTTTGTTTTTTTATAAATGTCCAGTTTTATTAAACAATTTGATTTTTATTTTCAATACTATACTTGGACAAAATGGATATGAAACCCTCCAATAGTTTTGGAA